>JAEOAE010002821.1:0-119696 GCA_036365155.1 Meriones psammophilus
GGACTAGGGCTGCCAGGGCCAGGGCCAGGTCTGTCAGGCCAGGGCCAGGGATGTCAGGGTCAGGGTAAGGGCTGTCAAGGTTAGGGTTAGGGTTAGTTGTTAGGGGTTAGAGATAGGGGTTAGGGTTAGGGGGTCAAAGGTTAGGGTCAAGTGTCAAAGGCCAGGGCCATGACCAGGGCTGCCAGGTCCAGGGTCAGGGAGAGGGCCGCAAGGGCTGACAGGGCCAGGGCCGTCAGGGCTATCAGGTCCACGGCCAGAGCTGCCAGGGCCAGGAATGTTAGAGTCACGGCCAGGGCTGTCAGTATCAGGGCCATGGCTGTCACGGCCAGGGCCAGGGTTGTCAGGGCCAGGGCCAGGGCTGTCACGGCTAGGGCCAGGGTTGTCAGGGCCAGGGCTAGGGCTTTCAGGGCCAGGGCCAGGGCTGTCAGGGGCAGGGCCAGGGCTGTCAGTGTCAGGGCCAGGTCTGTCAGGGTTAGGGTTAGGGTTAGGGTTAGGGTTAGGGTTAGGGTTAGGTTAGGTTTAGGGTAGGGGTTGGGGTTAGGGTTAGGGTTAGGGTTGGGTTAGGCTTAGGGTTTGGGTTAGGGTTAGGGTTAGAGGTTAGGGTTAGGGTTAGAGGGTGAGGTTAGGGGGTTAGGTTTGGGGTTGGGGTTGGGTTTGGGTTGGGGTTAGGGTTAGGGTTAGGGGTTAGGGGTTAGGGTTAGGGGTTAGGAGTTAGGGTTAGATTTAGGCATAGGGTTAGGGTTAGGGGGAGGGGTTAGGGTTAGGATTAGGGGGGTTACGGTTAGGGTTAGGGTTAGGGTTTGGGTTCAGGGTCAGGGTCAGGGTCAGGGTCAGCGTCAGGGTCAGGGTCAGGGTTAGCTTTGCGGGGTTAAGGTTAGTGTTAGGGGTTAGGGTTAGGGTTAGGTGTTAAAGTCAGGTTTAGGGTTAGGGTTAGGGTGTTAGGGTTAGGTTTAGGGTTAGGGTTAGCGTGTTAGGGTTAGGGATAGTGTTGGGGTTATGGTTAGGGGGTTAGGGTTAGGGTAGGGTGTTAGAGTTAAGGTTAGGGTTAGGGTCAGGGTCAGGTTCAGGGTCAAGTTTAGGGTTAGGGCTAGGGCTAGGGCTAGGGCTGGGGCTGGGGATGGGGCTGGAGGCTAGGGCTTTAGCTAGGTGGCTAAGAGGCTAGGGCTAGCACTAGGGGTCTAGGAGGCTAGGGCTTGGGCTAGGGGGCTAGGGGGCTAGGGCTAGAAAGCTACGGCTAGGGGCTAGGGGGCTAGGGCTGGGGCTTTAGGAATAGGACTATGGCTAGGGGGCTAGGGCTAGGGGGCTAGGGCTGGGGCTAGGGGGCTAGGTCCAGGGCTGAGGCTAGAGGGCTAGGGGCTAGGGTTGGGGCTATGGCTATGGCTATGGCTAGGTGGCTAGGGCTGGGTCTAGGGGGCTAGTGCTAGGGGGCTAGGACTAGGGCTAGGAATAGGGGACTAGGGCTAGGGGGGATAGGGGGCTATGGGGCTAGGAGCCTAGGGCTCGGGGACTAGGGCTAGGGCTAGGGGGCTAGGGCAAGAGGATTGGGCTAGCGGGCTAGGTCTAGGGGAATAGGGGTAGAGTTAGGGTTAGGGGTTAGGGTTAGGGTTAAGGGGTCAAGGGTTAGGGTCAAGGGTCAGGGCCAGGGTCAGGGTCAGGGTCAGGGTCAGGTCCAGGGCCGCTAGGGCCAGGGCCAGGGCTGCCATTACCAGGACCAGGGCTGCCAGCGCCAAGGCCAGGGCAGTCAGGGCCAGGGCCAGGGCTGTCAGGGTCAGGGTCAGGGCTGTCAGGGTCAGGGTCAGGGCTGTCAGGGTTAGGGATAGGGTTAGGGGTTAGGGGTTAGAGTTAGGGGTTAGGGTCAGGGGGTCAAAGATTAGGGTCAAGAGTCAAGGGCCAGGGCCATGACCAGGGCTGCCAGGGCCAGGGCCAGGGAGAGGGCCGCAAGGGCTGCCAGGGCCAGGGCCATCAGGGCTATCAGGGCCACGGCCAGGCCTGCCAGGGCCAGGGCTGTCAGGACCAGGGCCAGGGCTGTCAGGGCCAGGGCCAGGGTTGTCAGGGCCAGGGCCAGGGCTGTCAGGGCCAGGGCCAGGGCTGTCAGGGTCAGGGCCAGGGCTGTCAGAGTGTTGGAAGCCGCGTGATTCGTCTGGCTGGCAGAAACACACGTGGGCACAAGGGTCCATCCACAACAAGCCTTTATTACAGTGAATCGATGAAAGGAGGAGAGGAGAGCGGGCCCGGCCACCTCGCGGGCGCGGGCGACGCTCGCATTGGCCGACGGACACAGAGGCTTCACGCAGGCCGCGGCCAGGGCAGGCAAGCCCTGGACAGCGAGATTGGGATGAGGAGAGGGAGGAGAGCGCCAGGGCCCAGAAGTGGCGCTGTTTATATAAGCCCTGGTCGCACCTAAGTGACATGTCAATACCCTGACTGGCTGCTCACTCTTTACCCCTCCTGATGACTGGGGCCCAGCGGGCTTAGCATGCTTACGCAATTTGCGCAACTGGCGCATGCGTAATGGGAGGTTTTTTTTTTTTTTACAGTTTTGAGGGCAAAATGTCAGCGCCACCTAGTGGTGTCTGAGTCTCAGCTCTCCACATCCCCCTTTTGTTTTAATAAATGAAAACTGCCTTAAAGCCTATAAGCGTGACACAAGAGAGCCCTAAGCTCGATCAAGCGAGGTCCTTCTTTGGGGAGTAAGCAATCAAGAGATTCAGATTACTTCCTTACCCCACCAGGTGCAATGTAGACAAGTCCTCTGGGTGCAGGGGCTAAGGGAGAAGATTAAAAAAGGAGGTGACACCCTTTCCCGTGCAATGGAATAAAATTCCAGGGAGTGCAAGGGCTGTCATCCTCCTATCTAGGTACCATAGCCGCTTAGGCAAAGGCAACATTGACTTGGATCACTCATAGACTCAGGGCAATGGGTAAAACCCCTGAGGTGCATCGACTGAGTGTCACAGTCTGTTTTAATTTTTTAACATGGATAACCAAATTTTGGGAGATGATCCTTGTTTCAAGGCCACAAGTGTTTGTGCGATCGCGACCTAGTCACGTTTATGTTGGGTATTGAGTTTGCAGAACAACCAGAGTAAAAACACTAAGCCACAACATAGTGCTGCACCAAACATTCCAACCCCCACCCAATCTTAAAGTAAGAAAAGGCAGAAGAAACCCAGGGTAATAAGACATCTGTGGGCGATGAATCCACTCGAGTAGAATTAGTGGTCATCCTCGCCGCCCTTGACTCTTCAAGTGGTAGCAGGTGTATCTGTGGAAAGATCATCTTCAGCTGTCACCAGCTTTTGCGTGAGGCGCTCCGGTACCCAGAATGGATTGATTTCTTCCTGTGGGAAAACACAGACAGCTCCCCTGGATCTTATTAAGATAGGATCCGGGCCTTTCCATTGACCAGTTAAGACATCCTTCCATTTGATCATTTCCTTGGGCCTATTAGGCCCTAAGCAGTGGAGATCAGCCGCCGAATGGCCTTGACTGTCCAAATTCAAAAAGTTGAGTGTGAAGAGTGCAAAGGAAACGGTCACTCGTGGCACTGAGGGCAGAGCCTCCTGGACTCTCCCTTTTGTTTTATTAAGTAGGATTTTAGGGTGCGGTGAGCATGTTTAATAATACCCTGACTTTGAGGGTTATATGGGAGACCCGTTAGATGGGTCACTTTTATTGGATGACAAAACTGTCCAAAATTTTGAGAAGTATAGGCCGGCCCATTGGCAGTTTTTAGAATTTTGGGCTTTCCCCAGGCACTCCATGCCTCTAGGCAATGTTGAATAACATGGGCTGCCTTTTCTCCAGTCATGGGAGAAGCAAACACAACTCCAGAGCAAGTATCAACAGAAACATGCAAATATTGAAGTTTACCAAACAATGAAATGTGAGTAACATCCATCTGCCACACTTGTAGTGGACAGATTCCTCTGGGATTAATCCCAACATGAGGCATAGGTAAGAACTGACAACAATTTTGACATTGGGTAACAATATCTCTAGCTTCTTTTCTAGTTATGTCAAATCGATGACACAATGTCTCAGCTGTAACATGAAAACTTTTATGAAACTCCTTAGCCAATTCTAAATTTGAATTAATGTTAGGGTTAGGGTTATGGTTAGGGTTAGGGGTTAGGGGTTAGGGTTAGGGTTAGGGTTAGGATTTTGGTTAGGATTAGGTTTACAGGGTTAGGGTTAGGGTTAGAGGGTGAGGTTAGGGTTAGGGTTAGTGTTAGGGTTAGGGTTATGGGGGTTAGTGTTAGGGTTTAGGGGTTAGGGTTAGGGTGAGTGTTAGAATTAAAGGGGTTAGGGTTAGGGTTAGAGGGTTAGGGTTAGGGTTAAGGTTAGGGTTGGGGTTAGGCTTGGGGTTGGGGTTGGGGTTGGGGTTTGGGTTAGGGTTAGGTTTACGGTTAGGGTTAGCGTTTTGGGTTATCGTTAGGGTTAGTGTTAGGGAGTTAGGGTTAGGGTTATATCACTTTTCAGTTTTCCTTTTATAATAATTGAACGGCGACACATATGTGAATTAGTTTACAAAGTTGTGCTTTGCGTTTCTGTTCTTTCGATGGAAACTTGTTTTTGTGCATTACAGTTTGAGATAACACTTTTCAGTTTTCCTGTATTCCTAGTGGAGCAAGTAACACACATGTGATTCCATTTAAAAGTAGTGCTTTGCTTTTCTGTTCTTTGTTGGAAACTTCTTCCTGTGCTGTACACTGCGATATATCAATTTTCAGTTTTCCTGTATTCCTGATTGAGCGAGCAACACACATGTGACTTAGTTTACTAAGTAGTGCTTTGCGTTTCTGTTCTTCTGTTGGAAACTTGTTTCTGTGCTGTACAGTGTGATATATCACTTTTCAGGTTTCCTGTATTCTTAATTGAGCGAGTGACACACATGTGATTCAGTTTACAAAGTAGTGCTTTGCGTTTATGTTCTTTTGTTGGAAACTTGTTCCTGTTAGGAACAAGGTAGGGTTAGTGTTAGGGTTAGGGTTATGGTTAGGGTTAGTGTTGGGGTTAGGTGTTAGGTTTATGGTTAGGTTTAGGATTAGGATTAGGGTTAGGGTGAGGATTATATGACTTTTCAGTTTTCCTTTTTATAATAATTGAACATGCGACACATATGTGAATTAGTTTACTAAGTTGTGCTTTGCGTTTCTGTTCTTTAGATGGAAACTTGATTCTGTGCTGTACAGTGCGATATATCACTTTTCAGTTTTCCTGTATTCCTAATTGAACGAGAAACACACATGTGATTTAGTTTACAAATTAGTGCTTTGCGTTTCTTCTGTTGGAAAATTATTTCTGTGCTGTACAGTGTCATATATCACTTTTTAGTTTTCCTGTTATAATAATTGATCGGGCAACACGTATGTGAATTAGTTTACAGTGTTGTGCTTTGCTTTTCTGTTCTTTTGTTTGAAACATGTTCCTGTGTTGTACAGTGCGATATATCACTTTTCAGGTTTCCTGTATTCCTAATTGAGCAAGTGACACACATGTGATTTAGTTTACAAAGTAGTGCTTTGCGTTTATATTCTTTTGTTGGAAACTTGTTCCTGTTTGGAACAAGTTAGGTTTAGGGTTAGGGTTCGGTTTAGTGTTAGGGTTAGAATAGGGTTAGGCTTAGGGTTAGGGTTACGAGTTAGGTTTAGTGTTATGGTTAGGGATAAGGTTAGGGTTACGGGGTTAGGGTTAGGGTTAGGGTTAGGGTTATATCACTTTTCAGTTTTCCTGTTATAATAATTGAACAGGCGACACGTATGTGAATTAGTTTACAATGTTGTGCTTTGCGTTTCTGTTCTTTGGATGGAAACTTGTTCCTGTACCGTACAGTGCGAAATAACACTTTTCAGTTTTCCTGTATTCCTTATTGAGCGAGCGACACACATGTGATTTAGTTTACTAAGTAGTGCTTTGCTTTTCTCTTCTTTCGTTGGAAACTTGTTCCTGTGCTGTCCAGTGCGTTATATCACTTTTCAGTTTTCCTGTTATAATAATTGAACGGGCAACACGCATGTGAATTAGTTTACAAAGTTGTGCTTTGTGTTTCTGTTCTTTCAATGAAAACATGTTTCTTTGCCGTACAATTCGATATAACACTTTTCAGTTTTGCTGTATTCATAATTGAGCGAGTGACACACATGTAATTTTGTTTACAAATTAGTACTTTGTAGGAACAAGTTACGTTTAGGGTTAGGGTTAGGGTTAGTGTTAGTGTTAGGGGGGTAGGGTTAGTGTTAGGTTATGGTTTGGGTTATATCACTTTTCAGTTTTCCTGTTATAATAATTGAACAGGCAACACGTATATGAATTAGTTTACAAAATTGTGCTTTTCGTTTCTGTACTTTCGATGGAAACTTGTTTTTGAGCCGTACAGTGCAAGATAACACTTTTCAGTTTCCCTGTATTCCTAATTGAGCGAGCGACACACATGTGATTCCATTTAAAAGTAGTATTTTGCTTTTCAGTTCTTTCGTTCGAAACTTGTTCCTCTGCTGTACAGTGCGATATATCACTTATCAGTTTTCCTGTATTCCTAATTGAGCTAGTGACACACATGTGATTTAGTTTACAATGTAGTGCTTTGCGTTTATGTTCTTTGGATGGAAACTTATTCCTGTTATGAACAAGTTAGCGTTAGTGTTAGTGTTAGGGTTAGGGTAAGGTTAGGGTTAGGGTTAAGGGTAGGGGTTAGGGTTAGGTTTAGGGTTAGGGTTATGGTAGGGTTGGTTAGGGTTAGGGTTAGGGTTAGAAGGTTAGAAGGTTAGGGTTAGGGTTAGGGTTATATCACTTTTCAGTTTTCCTGTATTCCTAATTGAGTGAACCACACACATGTGACTTAGTGTAGAAATTAGTGCTTTGCTTTTCTGTTCTTTCGTTCGAAAATTTTTCCTCTGCTGTACATTGCGATATATATCACTTTTCAGTTTTCCTGTATTCCTAATTGAGCGAGCGACACACATGTGATTTAGTTTACAAAGTAGTGCTTTGTAGGAACAAGTTAGGGGTAAGGTTCGGGTTAGTGTTAGCAGATGGTTATGGTTAGGGTTAGGTTCAGTGTTAGGGGTTTACGGTTAGTGTTAGGTTATGGTTAGTTTTAGGGTTATATCACTTTTAAGTTTTCATGTTATAATAATTGAACAGGCAACACGTATGTGAATTAGTTGACAAAGTTGTGCTTTGCGTTTCTGTTCTTTCGATTGAAACTTGTTTATGTGCTGTACAGTGCGTTATATCTCTTTTCAGTTTTCCTGTATTCCTAATTTAGCGAGTGACCCACATGCAATTTAGTTTTCAAAGTAGTGCTTTGCGTTTCTGTTCTTCTGTTGGAAACTTGTTCCTCTGCTCTACAGTGCGATATATCTCTTTTCAGTTTTCCTATATTCCATATTGAGCGAGAGACACACATGTGATTTAGTTTACAAAGTACTGCTTTGCTTTTCTGTTCTTTCGTTCGAAACTTATTCCTGTGCTGTACAGTGCAATATATCACTTTTCATTTTTCCTGCATTCCTAATTGAGCGAGTGACACACGTGTGATTTAGTTTACAACGTAGTGTTTTGCTTTTCTGTTCATTCTTTGGAAACTTGTTCCTGTGCTATACAGTGCGTTATTTCACTTTTCAGTTTTCCAGTTATAATAATTGAACAGGCAACACGTATGTGAATTAGTTTACAAAGTAGTGCTTTGCTTTTTTGTTCTTTGGTTGGAAACTTGTTCCTGTGCTGTACAGTGCGATATATCACTTTTCAGTTTTCCAGTATTCCTAATTGAGCAAGCGACACACGTGTGATTTGGTTTACAAAGTAGTGCTTTGCGTTTATGTTCTTGGGTTGGTAACTTGTTCCTATTAGGAACAAGTTAGGGTTATGGTTCAGGTTAGGGTAGGGTTAGGGTTAGGGTTAGGGTTAGGGTTAGGGTTATGGTTAGGGTTAGGGTTAGGGTTAGGGGGTTAGGGTTATTGTTATGGTTATAGTTATTGTTAGTGTTAGGTTATGGTTAGGGGGTTAGTGTTAGCGTTAGGGTTAGGGTTATGTCACTTTTCAGTTTTTCTGTTATAATAATTGAACAGGCTACACGTATGTGAATTAGTTTAAAAAGTTGTGCTTTGCATTTCTGTTCTTTCGATGAAAACTTGTTTCTTTGATGTACAGTTCGATATATCACTTTTCAGTTTTCCTGTATTCCTAATTGAGCAAGCAACACACATGTGATTTAGTTAACAAAGTAGTGCTTTGCTTTTCTCTTCTTTTGTTTGAAACTTGTTCCTGTTAGGAACAATTTAGGTTACAGTTGTGTTATATTACATTTAGGGTTAGGTTAGGGTTAGGCGTTAGGGTTAGGGTTAGGTGGTTAGGGTTATAGTTAGGGTTAGGGTTAGTTTAGGGTAAGGGTTATATCACTTTACAGTTTTTCTGTTATAATTTGAAGAAGCGACTTGTTGTGAATTAGTTTATAAATTTGTGCTTTGTGTTTCTGTTCTTTCGATGAAAACTTGTTTCCGTGCCTTACAGTGCGAGATAACACTTTTCAGTTTTCCTGTATTCCTAATTGAGCGAGCGACACACATGTGATTCCATTTAAAAGTAGTGCTTTTCTTTTCGTTTCTTTCATTGGAAACTTATTCCTGTGCTGTACAATGCGATATATCAATTTTCAGTTTTCCTGTATTCGTAATTGAGCGAGTAACACACATGTGATTTAGTGTACAAAGTAGTGCTTTGCTTTTCTGTTCTTTCGTTCTAAACTTGTTCCTGTGCTGTATCGTGCGATATATCACTTTTCAGTTTTCCTATATTCCTAATTGAGCGAGTGACACTCATGTGATTCCGTTTAACAGTAGGGCTTTGCATTTCTGTTCTTCTGTTGGAAACTTGTTTCTGTGCTGTACAGTGTGATATATCACTTTTCAGTTTTCCTGTTATAATAATTGAACGGGGGACACATATGTGAATTAGTTTACAGTTTTGTGCTTTGCATTTCTGTTCTTTCGATGAAAACTTGTTTCTTTGCCGTACATTTCGATATATCGCTTTTTAGTTTTCCTGTATTCCTATTTGAGCGAGCGACACACATGTGATTTAGTTCACAAAATAGTGCTTTGCGTTTCTGTTCTTCTGTTGGAAACTTGTTTCTGTGCTGTACAGTGTGATATATCACTTTTCAGTTTTCCTGTTATAATAATTGAACAGGCGACACGTATGTGAATTAGTTTACAATGTTGTGGTTTTCGTTTCTGTTCTTTCTTTCTTTCTTTTTTTTTAACCACGTTTATAGCAGCTTTATTTGTAATAGCCGGAACCTGGAAACAACCCAGATGTCCATCAATGGAGGAATGGGTACAGAAATTGTGGTATTTTTATACAATGGAATACTACTCAGCAATCAAAAAGGACGAAATCTTGAAAGTTGCAGGCAAATGGTGGGATCTAGAAAAGATCATTCTGAGGGAAATAACTCATATTTTTTAATGTTTCATATTTTTAAAAATTAATCTACCTTATGCAGTCACTGGCTACAACCATTCAATACTTTTGAGATGTGTTCTCATTTTGACTTTTCATTCTCTAATTTATCCCTTAAATGAATCCAATTTACAAGTCAGATTGAAAACAATTTTCCGAAGCCTGCCTCTAACATTCTTATCTCATTATCATACCTATTTTACATGCTGTCACTACAATTTTCTCAAAGCCTAACTCTGTCATGTTAATATTTATTAATACATGCAGATCATCATGAAAATCTGAGTAGGTGAAATACATATTTTCATATTCCACTAATAATATTGTTTTACTTCATATATATTTACTGAAATATAGATACACATGTTTGCATGATATATATATATATATATATATATATATATATATATATATATATATATATATATCTTGTCACAATGCCATGTAATTATGAGTATACTGGGCAGTGATCTAAAGTACTCAAATTTTAAGTTCTGAAACTAAGTTGGATATAACTTTACCATCCTGTTTAACAACTCCAAATATGAAATTATAGTATTGGAGTATCCATGGCTCACTGTAAGAGGGTCAGAGCATAGTAGTATTATCTATGTGTTTGATATCAACATCTAAAAATGGAAAGCTATGCTTCTGATTGGTTGTGTTTCTATTCATTCACTTAACTCACATTTATTAAAATTTCACAGTGAATAATGTCAATATTTTAACCTTACCAAGTAAAATATTTTTAAAATCTTCTGGAAGTTATTAGAAGATCATAATATGCTACATAGAAAATTTTAGATGACAATGTGGGTTTTGCATTTTAGTCTGTTATATGATGGTTTATATTTATTGAATTATATACATTGAATTATCCCTAAATTTCTCAGATGAAGCCTAGTTGATCATGATGGTTGATGTTTTTGATGTGTTTCTGAATTTTTTTTTCTTTTATCATTTTTTTTTCAATGCAGTTTATTCAGGAACCTTGAACAATCATCTGACTCTGGGGAAAGCCAGCCCACTTTAAATAGCCTGTGGGTAGCCAACCCCAGCATGCCACTTGGGCAATGCAGATAGGTCCACATACATGGAAGCAAGCCAGATCCTCAGCCTTAGCCAAATGTGGAGTTGTTTGTGACAGAGAGCACTCACCATCCGGAAGGTGGAAGGCGGAAACCAGCTCCATCTTTCAGGCGCGGCATTACGCAGCTCTCTACAGTTCCCCCTTTTTGTTTTGGACGCATCAGGCAAGAGTAGAGGTCTGATCTCTGATATTAGAAATAAATTGGGACTTTGTACTTATGTTCATTTAGGTGTCATCCACCCAAAGAGCATCAGACCCGTCCGATACCTTTTTCTCAGAGGCGGGACCTGGGGCATCAACCGGCATGCAATCAGACATGCTCTTCTCTGGGTCCAAGGTGGCTGACCTTGAGTTCAGTGCTTAGCCTCGCATCCTGAGCATAACATTTTAGCTTTTTATGGTAGCCAACCATGCTTGAGGAAACTGTCCTGCTTTAATGCCTGTAAGGCCTGAATGGTCATGTCTGCATTTCGCTGTTGTGAGACTCTAATCTTGCATATATACCACAGGTAAACCAAGGTGACCAACACCAGAAGGCCTGCTAACGCTCCCATGCCCGCCCATTCCTTCAGATGATTCATGGCTGCAGCAATCCATGATGATAATCCTGTGGCTAGTCCTGCGTCCACTCTGGTAGAATTTACCATGATAATGGCCACTCTCAGCTGGTCCATCGTAGTATCGAATTCTCCAGTCCAATTACCAAAAATATTGCTTGACAATTGTTTAGACAGATTTGCAGCACAGGGAAAATTCTCATGTTGTATGCTAGTGACACAAAGTCCAGCATACTTTCATTGACAGCCAAGTTGAGCAATTTGCCATAGGGTATCAATTTGCTCCTGCACGAGGTCAAACCCCTGATTGAATACCATCAAACCTCCTTTTAGTTGAGCATTAATTACTTTTTGTACATCTAAGGCATGAGCTACATTGGCTAAAAGGTTATTCAGGGTCTGAGCAGTCTGCCCAGTATGACTCATGGCTAATACCCCGGTGGTAGCTCCAACAGCTGCCAATGAAATGGTAGTAACAATGGTGGCTGTAGTTCTAAGATCCCTTTTGTGTCTGAAGAGAGTCATAGCGTGAGGGCATCAACGGGCACAGGCTCCAAGCGAGGCTTGCTTTTTTTGCCCAATGCTGTAATGCTAGTAAATTTACTAGCTGGTTACTCACATGCGTTATATCTCTTTTCAGTTTTCTGTATTCCTAATTGAGCGAGTGGCACACATGTGATTTGGTTTACAAAGTAGTGCTTTGCATTTCTGTTCTTTCGTTGGAAACTTGTTCCTGTTAGGAACAAGTTAGGGTTAGGATTAGGGTTATGGCTAGGTTTAGGGTTAAGGTTAGGGTTAGGGTTAGGGGGGAGGTTTAGGGTTAGGGTGGGGTTAGGGTTAGGGTTAGGGTTAGGGTTAGGGTTAGGGTTAGGGTTAGTGTTAGGGTTAGGGTTAGGGGCTTAGGGTTAGGGTTAGGGTTATATCACTTTTCAGTTTTCCTGTTATAATAATTGAACAAGAGACACGAATGTGAATTAGTTTACAAAGTTGTGCTTTGCGTTTCTGTTCTTTTGATGAAAAATCGTTTCTATGCCATACATTTCAATTTATCACTTTTCAGTTTCCCTGTATTCCTAATTGAGTGAGCGACACACATGTGATTTAGTTTACAAAGTAGTGCTTTGCGTTTCTGTTCTTCTGTTGGAAACTTGTTTCTGTGCTGTACAGTGTGATATATCAGTTTTCAGTTTTCCTGTTATAATAATTGAATGGGCGATACATATGTGAATTAGTTTACAAAGTTGTGCTTTGCGTTTCTGTTTTTTCGATGGAAACTTGTTCCTGTGCTATACAGTTGGATATATCACTTTTCAGTTTTCCTGTTATAATAATTGAATGGGCAAAACGTATGTGAGTTAGTTTAAAAAGTTGTTCTTTGCGTTTCTCTTCTTTCGTTCGAAACTTGTTCCTGTGCTGTACAGTGCGTTATATCACTTTTCAGTTTTCCTGTATTCCTAATTGAGCAAGTGGCACACATTTGATTTAGTTTACAAAGTAGTGCTTTGCGTTTATGTTCTTTCATTGGAAACTTGTTCCTGTTAGAAACAAGTTATGGTTAGGGTTACGGTTATGGTTATGGTTAGGGTTATGGTTATGGTTAGGGTTAGGGGCTTAGGGTTAGGGTTAGGGTTAGGGTTTTGGTTAGGGTTCGGGGCTTAGGGTTAGGGTTAGGTTTATATCACTTTTCAGTTTTCCTGTTATAATAATTGAAGGGGCGACACGTGTGTGAATTAGTTTACAAAGTTGTGCTTTGCGTTTCTGTTCTTTGGATGGAAACTTGTTTCTGTGCCGTACAGTGCGAGATAACACTTTTCAGTTTTCCTGTATTCCTAATTGAGCGAGCAACACACTTGTGATTCCGTTTAAAAGTAGTGCTTTGCTTTTCTGTTCTTTTGTTCGAACTTGTTCCTGTGCTGTACTGTGCGTTATATCACTTTTCAGTTTTCCTGTATTCCTAATTAAGCGAGTGGCACACATGTGATTTAGTGTACAAAGTAGTGCTTTGCGTTTCTGTTATTTCCTTAGGAACAAGTTAGGGTTAGGTTTAGGGTTAGGATTAGGGTTAGGGTTAGGGTTAGGGTTAGGGTTAGGGTTAGGGTTAGGGTGAGGGTGAGGTGAGGTTAGGGTAGGGTTAGGGTGAGGGTTAGGGTTAGGGTTAGGGGCTTAGGGTTAGGGTTAGGGTTATAACACATTTCAGTTTTCCTGTCATAATAATTGAACAGGTGAAATGAATGTGAATTAGTTTACAAAGTTGTGCTTTGCGTTTCTGTTCTTTCGATGAAAACTTGTTTCTTTCCCGTACATTTCGATTTTTCGCTTTTCAGTTTCCTTGTATTCCTAATTGAGTTAGCGACACACATGAGATTTACTTTACAAATTAGTGCTTTGCGTTTCTGATCTTCTGTTGGAAACTTGTTCCCGTGCTGTACAGTTCGATATATCACTTTTCAGTTTTCCTGTTATGACAATTGAACGGGCGACACGTATGTGAATTAGTTTACAAAGTTGTGCTTTGCATTTCTGTTCTTTTGATGAAAACTTGTTTCTTTGCTATAATTTCCATATATCGCTTTTCAGTTTCCCTGTATTCCTAATTGAGTGAGCGACACACATGTGTTTTAGTTTAGAAAGTATTGCTTTGCATTTCTGTTCTTCTGTTGGAAACTTGTTTCTGTGCTGTACAGTGTGATATATCACTTTTCAGTTTTCCTGTTATAATAATTGAATGGGGGACACATATGTGAATTAGTTTACAATGTTGTGCTTTGCGTTTCTGTTCTTTTGATGGAAACGTGTTCCTGTGCTATACAGTTCGATATATCACTTTTCAGTTTTCCTGTTATAATAATTGAACGGGCGACACGTGTGTGAATTAGTTTACAAAGTTGTGCTTTGCGTTTCTCTTCTTTAGATGGAAAGTTGTTTCTGTGCCATACAGTGTGAGATAACACTTTTCAGTTTTCCTGTATTCCTAATGGAGTGAGCGACACACTTGTGATTCCGTTTAAATATAGTGCTTTGCTTTTCAGTTCTTTTTTTCGAAACTTGTTCCTGTGGTGTACAGTGCATTATATGACTTTTAAGCTTTCCTGTATTCCTAATTGAGCGAGTGGCACACATGTGATTTAGTTTACAAAGTAGTGCTTTGCGTTTATGTTCTTTCATTGGAAACTTGTTCCTGTTAGGAACAAGTTAGGGTTAGGTAAGGGTTAGGGTTAGGGTTAGGGGGTTAGGGTTAGGGTTAGGGTTATATCACTTTTCAGTTTTCCTGTTATAATAATTGAACAGTCGACACGTATGTGAATTAGTTTGCAAATTTGTGCTTTGTGTTTCTGTTCTTTCGATGAAAACTTGTTTCTTTGCCATACATTTCAATATATCACTTTTCAGATTTCCTGTATTCCTAATTGAGCTAGCGACACACATGTGATTTTGTTTACAAAGAAGAGCTTTGAGTTTCTGTTCTTCTTTTGGAAACTTTTTCAGTGCTGTACAGTGTGATATATCACTATTTAGTTTTCCTTTTATCATAATTGAACGGGAAACACTTATGTGAATTAGTTTACAAAGTTGTGCTTTGCGTTTATGATCTTGCGATGGAAACTTGTTTCTGTGCCGTACAGTTCCAGATAACACTTTTCAGTTTTCCTGTATTCCTAATTGAGCGAGCAACACACATGTGATTACGTTTAAAAATAGTGCTTTCCTTTTCTGTTCTTTCGTTGGAAACTTGTTCCTTTTAGGAACAAGTTAGGGAAGGGTTAGGGTTAGGGTTAGGGTTAGGTTTAGGGTTAGGTTTAGGGTTAGGGTTATGGTTATTTTTATGGTTATTGTTAGGGGTTAGGGTTAGGTTAGGGTTAGGGTTAGGGTTAGGGTTATGGTTAGGTTTAGGGTTAGGGGTTAGGGTTAGTGTTAGTGGTAGGAGTAGGGTTAAAGGCTTAGGGTTACAGGCTTAGGGTTACAGGGTTAGGATTAGGGTTAGGGTTAGCTTTAGGGTTAGGGTTAGGGGTTAGGGTTAGTGTTAGGGTTAGGGTTACAGGGTTAGGTTTACTTTGTTAGGGTAAGGGTCAGGATTAGGGTTATGTCACTTTTCAGTTTTCCTGTTATAATAATTGAAAAGGCGACACATATGTGAATTAGTTTACAAAGTTGTGCTTTGCGTTTCTGATCTTTCGATGGAAACTTGTTTCTGTGCCGTACAGTGCGAGATAACACTTTTCAGTTTTCATGTATTCCTAATTGAGCGAGCGACACACATGTGATTCCTTTTAAAAGTAGTACTTTGCTTTTCTGTTCTTTCGTTGGAAACATGTTCCTGTGCTGTATGGTGCAATATATCACTTTTCAGTTTTCCTGTATTCCTAATGGAACGCGAAACACACATGTGATTTTGTTTCCAAAGTTGTGCTTTACCTTTCTGTTCTTACATTGGAAACTTCTTCCTGTACTCCAAAGTGGAAGATATCACTTTTCAGTTTTCCTGTATTCCTAATTGTGCAGGTGACACACATATTACTTAGTTTACAAAGTTGTGCTTTACATTTCTGTTCTTTCATTGGAAACTTGTTTCTGTGAGGTACAGTGCAAGATATCACTTTTCAGTTTTCCTGTATTCCTATTTGAATGGGCGACACACATTTGATTTATTTTCCAATGTTGTGCTTTGCATTTCTGTTCTTTCATTGGAAAATTCTTTCTATGCTCTAAAGTGGGAGATATCACTTTTCAGTTTTCCTGTATTCCTAATTGAGCGGGCGACACAAATGTGATTTAGTTTAAAAAGTTGTGCTTTGCTTTTCTATTCTTTTGTTGGAAACTTGTTTCTATGCACTACAGTGGGAGATATCACTTTTCAGTTTCCTTGTATTTCTAATTGAATGGGCTACATACATGTTACTTAGTTTACAAACTTGTGATTTACATTTCTGTTCTTTTTTTGGAATCATCTTTCTGTGCACTACAGTGGGAGATATCACTTTTTAGTTTTCCTGTATTCCTAATTGAGCGGGCGACACACATGTTAAGTAGTTTGCAAAGTTGTGCTTTACATTTCTGTTCTTTCGTTGGAAACTTGTTAGTGTGAGGTACAATGCGAGATATCACTTTTCAGTTTTCCTGTATTTCTAATTGAACGGGTGAAACACATGTGATTTAGTTTCCAAAGTTGTGCTTTGCGTTTCTGTTTTTTATTGGAAACTTCTTTCTCTGCTCTAAAGTGGGAGATATCACTTTTCAGTTTTCCTGTATTCCTAATAGTGCAGGCAACACACATGTTACTTAGATTACAAAGTTTTTCTTTACATTTCTGTACTTTCGTTGGAAATTTCTTTCTGTGCTCTCAAGTGGGAGATCTCACGGTTCAGTTTTTCTGTATTCCTAATGGAACGGGCGACACAAATGTGATTTAGTTTACAAAGTTTTCCTTTGCCTTTCTATTCTTTTGTTGGAAACTTGTTTCTGTGCACTACTGTGGAGATATCACATTTCAGTTTTCCTGTATTCCTAATTGAGAGCGCTATACACATGTTACTGAGCATACAAAGTTGAGCTTTACATTCCTGTTCTTTCATTGGAAACTTGTTTCTGTGAGGTACAGTGCGAGATATAACTTTTCAGTTTTACTGTATTCCTAATTGTGCAGGCGACACACATGTTACTTAGTTTACAAAGTTGTACTTTGCCTTTGTTGGGAAACTTGTTTCTGTGAGGTATTGAGATATCACTTTTCAGTTTTCCTGTATTCCTAATGAACGGGCTACACAGATGTGATTTATTTTCCAAAGCTCTGCTTTGTGTTTATGATCTTTCATTGGAAACTTCTTTCTGTGCTCTAAAGTGGGAGATATCACTTTTCAGTTTTCCTGTATTCCTAATTGAACGGACGACACACATGTTACTTAGTTTACAAAGTTGTGTTTTACATTTCTGTATTTTCGTTGGAAACTTCTTTCTGTGCTCTAAAGTGGGAGATATCACATTTTAGTTTTCCTGTATTCCTAATTGAATGGACGACACACATGTTACCTAGTTTACAAAATTGTGCTTTACATTTGTGTTCTTTTGTTGGAAACTTCTTTCTGTGCACTACAGTGGGAGATATCACTTTTCAGTTTTCCTGTATTCCTAAGTCAATGGGAGACACACATGTGATTTAGTTTCCAAAGTTGTGCTTTGCCTTTCTGTTCTTTCATTCGAAACTTCTTTCTTTGATCTAAAGTGGGAGATATCACTTTTCAGTTTTCCTGTATTCCTAATTGTACAGGCGACACACATGTTAATTAGTTTACAAAGTTGTGCTTTACATTTCTGTTCTTTCATTGGAAACTTGTTTCTTTGAGGTACAGTGCGAGATATCATTTTTAATTTTTCATGTAATCCTAATTGAACTGGCGACACACATGTGATTTAGTTACCAAAGTTGTGCTTTGCGTTTCTGTTCTTTCATTGGAAACTTCTTTCTGTGCTCTAAAGTGGGAGATATCACTATTCAGTTTTCCTGTATTCCTAAATCAGCAGGGAACACAAATGTTATTTAGTTTACAAAGTTGTGCTTTGCCTTTCTGTTGTATTGTTGGAAACTTGTTTCTGTGTACTAGAGTGGGAGATATCAATTTTCAGTATTCCTGTATTCCTAATTGAGCGGGTGACACACATGTGATTTAGTTTACATAGTTGTGCTTTGCCTTTCTGTTCTTTTGTTGGAAACTTGTTTCTGTGCACTACAGTGGAAGATATCACTTTTCAGTATTCCTATATTCCTAATTGAGTGGGTGACACACATGTGATTTTGTTTACATAGTTGTGCTTCGCTTTTCTGTTCTTTTTTTGGAAACTTGTTTCTGTGCTTTAAAGTGGGAGATATCACTTTTCAGTTTTCCTGTATTCCTAATTGAGCGGGCGACACAAATGTGATTTAGTTTCCAAAGTTGTGCTTTGCCTTGCTTTTCTTTCATTGGATACTTCTTTCTGTACTCTAAAGTGGAAGATATCACTTTTCAGTTTTCCTGTATTCCTAATTCTGCAGGTGACATACATGTTACTTAGTTTACAAAGTTGTGCTTTGCATTTCTATTCTTTTTGTGGAAACTTGTTTCTGTGAACTACAGTGGGACATGTCACTTTTCAGTTCTCCTGTATTCCTAATTGACCACGTGACACACATGTTACTTTTTATACAATGTTGTGCTTAACATTTCTGTTCTTTAGTTGGAAACTTGTTTCTGTGAGGTACAGTGCAATATATCACTTTTTAGTTTTCCTGTATTCCTAATTGTGCAGGTGACACACATGTGATTTAGTTTCCAAAGTTGTGCTTTGTGTTTCTGTTCTTTCATTGGAAACTTCTTCCTCTGCTCTAACGTGGAGATATAACTTTTCAGTTTTCCTGTATTCCTAATTGAGCGGGCGACACAAATGTGATTTAATTTACAAAGTTGTGCTTTGACTTTCTATTCTTTTGGTCGAAACTTGTTTCTGTGCACTACAGTGGGAGATATCAGTTTTCAGTTTTCATGTATTCCTAATTGAACGGGCGACACACATGTGATTTGGTTTCGAATGTTGTGCTTTGTGTTTCTGTACTTTCATTGGGAACTACTTTCTGTGCTCTTAGGTGGGAGGGTTAGGGTTAGGGGTTAGGGTTAGGGTTAGGGTTAGGGTTAGGGTTAGGGTGAGGGTTAGGGTTAGGGGGTTAGGGTTAGGGTTAGGGATATATAACTTTTCAGTATTCCTGTTATAATAATTGAACAGGCGACACATATGTGAATTAGTTTACAAAGTTGTGCTTTGCGTTTCTGTTCTTTCAATGGAAACTTGTTTCTGTGCCATACAGCCCGAGATAACAATTTTCAGTTTTCCTGTATTCCCAATTGAGCTAGCAACACACATGTGATTTAGTTTACAAAGTAGTTCTTTGCTTTTCTGTTCTTTCGTTCTAAACTTGTTCCTGTGCTGTAAAGTGCGATATATCACTTTTCAGTTTTCCTGTTATAATAATTGAACGGGTGACACATATGTGAATTAGGTTACAAAGTTGTGCTTGGTGTTTCTGTTCTTTCGATGGAAACTTGTTTCCATGCCATACAGTGCAAAATAACACTTTTCAGTTTTCCTGTATTCCTAAGTGAGCGAACAACATTCATGTGATTCTGTTTAAAAGTAGTCCTTTGCTTTTCTCTTCTTTCGTACGAAACTTGTTCCTGTGATGTACAGTGCGATATATCACATTTCAGCTTTCCTGTATTGCTAATTGAGCGAGTGACACACAAGTGATTTATTTTACAAAGTAGTGCTTTGTGTTTATGTTCATTCGTTGGTAACTTGTTCCTGTTAGGAATAAGTTAGGGTTAGGGTTAGAGATAGGATTAGGGTTAGGGTTAGGGTTATATCACTTTTCAGTTTTCCTGTTATAATAATTGAACAGGCGACACATATGTGAATTAGTTTCAAAGTTGTGCTTTGTGTTTCTGTTCTTTCGATGAAAACTTGTTTCTTTGCTGTAAAGTTCGATATATCACTTTTCAGCTTTCCTGTACTCCTAATTGAGTGAGTGACAAACATGTGATTTAGTTTACAAGCTAGTGCTTTGCGTTTATATTCTTTAGTTGGAACCTTGTTCCTGTTAGGAACAAGTTAGGGTTAGGGTAATGGTTAAGGTTAGGGTTAGGGTAGGGTTAGGGTTACAGGATAGGGTTAGGATTAGGGTTAGGGTTAGGGTGACGGGGTTAGGGTTAGGGTTAGGGTTAGGGTTAGGGTTAGGGTTATATCTCCTTTCAGTTTTCCTGTTAAAATAATTGAACAAGCGACACATATGTGAATTAGTTTACAAAGTTGTGCTTTGCGTTTCTGTTCTTTCGATGGAAACTTGTTTCTGTGCCTTACAATGCGAAATGACACTTTTCAGTTTTCCTGTATTCCTAATTGAGCAAGCGACACACATGTGATTCCGTTTAAAAGTAGTGCGTTGCTTTTCTCTTCTTGTGTTCGAAACTTGTTCCTGTGCTGTACAGTGCGATATATCACTTTTTAGTTTTCCTGTATTCCTAATTGAGCGAGCGACACACATGTGAATTAATGTACTAAGTAGTGCTTTGCGCTTCTGATCTTTTGCTCGATACTTGTTCCTGTACTGTACAGTGCGATATATCACTTTTCAGTTTTCTTCTTATAATCATTGAATGGGCGGCACATATGTGAATTAGTTTACAAAGTTGTACTTTCCATTTCTGTTCTTTCGATGGAAACTTGTTTCTGTGCCTTACAGTGCGAAATAACACTTTCCTGTATTCCTAATTGAGCGAGTGACACACATGTGATTCCGTTTAAAAGTAGTGCTTTGCTTTTCTGTTCTTTCGTTTGAAACTTATTCCTATGTTGTACAGTGTGATATATCACTTTCCAGTTTTCCTGTATTCCTAATTGAGCTAGTGACACACATGTGAGTTAGTTTACAATGTCTTGCTTTGTGTTTATGATCTTTCATTGGAAACTTGTTCCTGTTAGGAAAAATTTAGCGTTAGGGTTAGGGTTAGTGTTAGGGTTAGGGTTAGGGTTAGGGTAGGGTTACACTTAGGGTTAGGGTTAGGGTTAAGTTTAGAGGTTAGGGTTAGGGTTAGTGTTAGGGATAGGGTTAGGGTTAGGGTTAGGGTTGGAGGGTTATGGTTAAGTAGAGGGTTAGGGTTAGGGTTAGGGTTAGGGGTCAGGGTCAGGGTCAGGATCGGGGTCAGGGTCATAGTGTAAGGAAGGGTCAGGGTTAGGGTTAGGGGCAGTTAGGGTTAGGGTTAGGTTTAGGCTTAGGGTTAGTATAGGGTTAGGGTTAGGGTTAAGGTTAGGGTTAGGGGTTAGGGTTAGGGTTAGAGTTAGGGTTAGGGCTTAGGGTTAGGGTTAGTGTTATGTAACTTTTCAGTTTTCCTGTTATAATAATTGAACAGGCAACACGAATGTGAATTAGTATACAAAGTTTTGCTTTGCGTTTCTGTTCTTTCGATGGAAACTTGTTTCTGTGCTGCACAGTGTGATATATCACTTTTCAGTTTTCCTGTTATACTAATTGAACGGGTGACAGGTATTTGAATTAGTATACAAAGTTGTGCTTTGCATTTCTGTTCTTCTGCTGAAAACTTGTTTCTGTGCTGTACAGTGTGATGTACCACTTTTCAGTTTTCCTGTTATAATAATTGAACGGGCGACACACATGTGAATTGGTTAACAAAGTTGTGTTTTGCGTTTCTCTTCTTTCGATGGAAACTTGTTTCTGTGCCATACAGTGAGAGATAACACTTTTCAGTTTTCCTGTATTCCTAATTGAGCGAGCTACACAGATGTGATTCCGTGTAAAAGTAGTGCTTTGCTTTTCTGTTCTTTCGTTAGAAACTTGTTCCTGTGCTGTACAGTGCATTATACCACTTTTCCTGTATTACTAATTGAGCGAGTGGCACACATGTGATTTAGTTTACAAAGTAGTGCTTTGTGTTTATGTTCTTTCGTTGGAAACTTCTTCCTCTTAGGAATATGTTAGGGTTAGGGTTAGGGTTAGGTTTACGCTTAGTGTTAGGGTAGGGTTAGGGTTAGGGTTAAGGTTAGGGTTAGTGGTTAGGGTTAGGGTTAGGGTGATGGTTAGGGGCTTAGGGTTAGGGTTAGTGTTATATCACTTTTCAGTTTTCCTGTTATAATAATTGAACAGACTACACGAATGTGAATCTGTATACAAAGTTGTGCTTTGCGTTTCTGTTCTTTCAATGGAAACTTGTTTCTGTGCTGTACAGTGTGATATATCACTTTTCAGTTTTCCTGTTATAATAATTGAATGGGTGACAGGTATTTGAATTAGTATACAAAGTAGTTCTTTGCGTTTCTGTTCTTTAGATGGAAACTTGTTCCTGTGCTGTACAGTTCGATATATCACTTTTCAGGTTTCCTGTTATAATAATTGAACAGGCGACACATATGTGAATTAGTTTACAAAGTTGTGCTTTGCGTTTCTCTTCTTTCAATGGAAACTTGTTTCTGTGCCATACAGTGCGAGATAACACTTTTCAGTTTTCCTGTATTCCTAATTGAGTGAGCGACACACATGTGATTCTGTTTAAAAGTAGTGCTTTGCTTTTCTCTTCTTGTGTTCAAAACTTGTTCCTGTGCTGTACAGTGCGATATATCAATTTTCAGTTTTCCTGTATTCCTAATTGAGCGAGCGACACACATGTGAATTAATTTAAAAAGTACTGCTTTGCGTTTCTGATCTTTTGCTCGATACTTATTCCTGTACTGTACAGTGCGATATATCACTTTTCAGTTTTCCTCTTATAATAATTAAATGGGCGGCACGTATGTGAATTATTTTACATAGTTGTGCTTTGCGTTTCTGTTCTTTCGATGGAAACTTGTTTCTGTGCCTTACAGTGCGAAATAACACTTTTCAGTTTTCCTGTATTCCTAATTGAGTGAGCGACACACATGTGATTCCGTTTAAAAGTAGTGCTTTGCTTTTCTCTTCTTGTGTTCGAAACTTGTTCCTGTGCTGTACAGTGCGATATATCACTTTTTAGTTTTCCTGTATTCCTAATTGAGCGAGCGACACACATGTGAATTAATGTACTAAGTAGTGCTTTGCGCTTCTGATCTTTTGCTCGATACTTGTTCCTGTACTGTACAGTGCGATATATCACTTTTCAGTTTTCTTCTTATAATCATTGAATGGGCGGCACATATGTGTATTAGTTTACAAAGTTGTACTTTCCATTTCTGTTCCTTCGATGGAAACTTGTTTCTGTGCCTTACAGTGCGAAATAACACTTTTCAGTTTTCCTGTATTCCTAATTGAGCGAGCGACACACATGTGATTCCGTTTAAAAGTATTGCTTTGCTTTTCTGTTCTTTCGTTCGAAACTTATTCCTATGTTGTACAGTGTGATATATCACTTTCCAGTTTTCCTGTATTCATAATTGAGCGAGTGACACACATGTGAGTTAGTTTACAATGTCTTGCTTTGTGTTTATGATCTTTCGTTGGAAACTTGTTCCTATTAGGACCAATTTAGCGTTAGGTTTAGGGTTAGGGTTATGGTTAGGGTTAGGGTTATGGTTAGGGTTAGGGTAGGTTAAGGGATAGGGTTAGGGGTTAGGGTTAGGGTTAGGGGTTGTGTTAGGGGGTTAGGGTTAAGTTTAGCGTTAGGGTTTGGGTTATATCACTTTTCACTTTTCCTGTTATAATAATTGAACAAGCGACACGTATGTGAATTAGTTTCAAAATTGTGCTTTGTGTTTCTGTTCTTTCGATGAAAACTTGTTTCTTTGCTGTAAAGTTCGATATATCACTTTTCAGCTTTCCTGTTATAATAATTGAACCGGTGACAGGTATTTGAATTAGTATACAAAGTTGTGCTTTGCATTTCTGTTCTTCTACTGGAAACTTGTTTCTGTGCTGTACAGTGTGATGTATCACGTTTCAGTTTTCCTGTTATAATAATTGAATGGGCGACACGTATGCTAATTAGTTTACAAAGTTGTCCTTTGCGTTTCTGTTCTTTCAATGGAAACTTGTTCCTGTGCTGTACATTTCGATATATCACTTTTCAGTTTTCCTGTTATAATTGAAAGGGCGACACGTATGTGAATTAGTTTACAAAGTTGTGCTTTGCGTTACTGTTCTTTCGATGGAAACTTGTTCCTGTGTCATACAGTGCGAGATAACACTTTTCAGTTTTCTTGTATTCCTAATTGAGCGAGCTACACACATGTGATTCCGTTTAAAAGTAGTGCTTTGCTTTTCCGCTCTTTTGTTCGAAACTTGTTCCTGTACAGTGAGTTATATCACTTTTCAGTTTTCCTGTATTCCTAATTGTGCAGGCTTCACACATGTTACTTAGTTAAAAAAGTTGTGCTTTACATTTCTGTTTTTTCGTTGAAAACTTGTTTCTGTGAGGTACAGTGCAAGATATCACTTTTCAGTTTTCCTGTATTGCTAATTGAGCGGGCAACACACATGTTACTTAGTTTTCAAAGTTGTGCTTTACATTTCTGTTCTTTTGTTGGAAACTTGTTTCTGTGCACTACAGTGGGAGATATCACTTCTCAGTTTTTCCGTATTCCTAATTGAATGGGCGACACACATGTGATTTAGTTTCCATAGTTGTGCTTTTCATTTCTGTTCTCTCATGGGAAACTTCTTTCTGTGCTTTAAAATGGAAGATATCACTTTTCAGTTTTCCTGTGTTCCTAATTATGCAGGCGACACACATGTTACTTAGTTTACAAAGTTGTGTGTTACATTTCTGTTTTTTCGTTGGAAACTTGTCTGTGCACTACAGTGAGAGATATCACTTTTCAGTTTTCCCGTATTCCTAATTGAACGGGCGACACACATGTGACTTACTTTCCAAAGTTGTGCTTTGTGTTTCTGTTCTTTCATTGGAAACTTCTTTCTGTGCTCTAAAGTGGGAGATTTCACTTTTTAGGTTTCCTGTATTCCTAATTTTGCAGGCAACACACATGTTACTTACTTTAAAAAGTTCTGCTTTACATTTGTGTTCTTACGTTGCAAAATTGTTTCTGTTAGGTACAGTTCGAGATATCACTTTTCATTTTTCCTGTATTCCTAAATGAATGGGAAACAAACATGTGATTTAGTTTCCAAAGTTGTGCTTTGCCTTTCTGTTCTTTCGTTGGAATCTTGTTTCTGTGAGGTACATTGTGAGATATCACTTTTGAGATATCCTTTATTCCTAATTTAAAGGGCGACACACATGTGATTTAGTTTCCAAAGTTGAGCTTTGCCTTTCTGTTCTTTTCTTGGAAACTTGTTTCTGTGCACTACAGTGGGAGATATCACATTTCAGTTTTCCTGTATTCCTAATTGAGCGGGTGACACACATGTGATTAAGTTTACAAAGTAGTGCTTTGCGTTTATGTTCTTTCTTTGGAAACTTGTTCCTGTTAGGAACAAGTTAGGGTTAGGGTTATGGTTATGGTTAGGGTAGCGTTAGAGTTAGGGTTAGGTTAGGGTTAGAGGTTAGGGTTAGGGTTAGGGTTATATCACTTTTCAGTTTTCCTGTTATAATAATTGAACAGGCGACACGAATGTGAATTAGTTTACAAAGTTGTTTTTTGCGTTTCTGTTCTTTCGATGAAAACTTGTATCTTTGCCATACATTTCGATATATCGCTTTTCAGTTTTCCTATATTCCTAATTGAGTGAGAGAAACACATTTGATTCCGTTTAAAAGTAGTGCTTTGTTTTTCTGTTCTTTCCTTCGAAACTTGTTCCTGTGCTGTACAGTGCGTTATATCACTTTTCATTTTTCCTGTTTTCCTAATTGAGCGAGTGCCACACATGTGATTTAGTTTGCAAAGTAGTGCTTTGCGTTTATGTTCTTTCACTGGAAACTTGTTCCTGTTGGGAATAAGTTAGGGTTAGGTTAGGGTTAGGGTTAGGCTTAGGCTTAGGCTTTGGCTTAGACTTAGGGTAGGGTTAGGGTTAGGGTTAGGGTTAGGCTTAGGCTTAGGGTTAGGGGCTTAGGGTTAGGGTTAGGGTTAGGGTTAGGGTAGTGTTAGGGTTAGGGTTAGGGTTAGGGTTAGAGGTTAGGGTTAGGATTAGGGTTAGGGTTAGGGTTAGGGGCTTAGGGTAAGGGTTAGGGTTAAATCCTTTTCAGTTTTCCTGTTATAATAATTGAACAGGCGACACGAATGTGAATTAGTTTACAAAGTTGTGCTTTTTTGCGTTTCTGTTCTTTCGATGAAAACTTGTTTCTTTGCTGTACATTTCGATATATCACTTTTCAGTTTTCCTGTATTCTTAATTGAGCGAGCGACACACATGTGATTTAGTTTACAAAGTAGTGCTTTGCATTTCTTTTCTTCTGTTGGAAACTTGTTTCTGTGCTGTAAAGTGTGATATATCACTTTTCAGTTTTCCTGTTATAATAATTGAACGGGCGACATGTATGTGAATTAGTTTACAAAGTTTTGCTTTGTGTTTCTGTTCTTTCCATTGAAATTTGTTCCTGTGCTGTACAGTTCAATATATCACTTTTCCGTTTTCCTGTTATAATAATTGAACGGGAGACACGTATATGAATTAGTTTACAAAGTTGTGCTTTGTTTTTCTGTTCTTTCGATGGAAACTTGTTTCTGTGCCGTACAGTGTGAGATAACACTGTTCAGTTTTCCTGTTTTCCTAATTGAGCGAGCGAAACACTTGTGATTCTGTTTAAAAGTAGTGCTTTGCTTTTCTGTTCTATGGTTCGAAACTTGTTCCTGTGCAGTACAGTGCGTTATATCACTTTTCAGTTTTCCTCTATTCCTAATTGATCGAGTGGCACACATTTGATTTAGTTTACAATGTAGTGCTTTGCGTTTATGTTCTTTCGTTGGAAACTTGTTCCTAGGAACAAGTTAGGGTTAGGTTTAGGGTTTGGTTTAGGTTTAGGGTAGGGTTAGGGTTAGGGTTAGAGGTTAGGGTTAGGGTTAGGGTTAGGGTTAAATCACTTTTCAGTTTTCCTGTTATAATAATTGAACAGGCGACACGAATGTGAATTAGTTTACAAAGTTGTGCTTTGCATGTTTTTTCTTTCGATGAAAACTTGTTTCTTCGCTGTACATTTTGATATATCGCTTTTTAGTTTTCCTGTATTCCTAATTGAGCGAGCAACACACATGTGATTTAGTTTACAAAGTAGTGCTTTGTGTTTATGTTCATTCGTTGGTAACATGTTCCTGTTAGGAACAAGTTAGGGTTAGGTTAGGGTTAGGATTAGGGTTAGGGTTAGGGTTATATCACTTTTCAGTTTTCCTGTTATAATAATTGAACAGGTGACACGTATGTGAATTAGTTTCAAAGTTGTGCTTTGTGTTTCTGTTCATTGGATGAAAACTTGTTTCTTTGCTGTAAAGTTCGATATATCACTTTTCAGCTTTCCTGTATTCCTAATTGAGCGAGTGACACACATGTGATTTAGTTTACAAACTAGTGCTTTGCGTTTATATTCTTTAGTTGGAAACTTGTTCCTGTTAGGAACAAGTTAGGGTTAGGGTAAGGGTTAAGGTTAGGGTTAGGGGTAGGGTTAGTGTTACAGGTTAGGGTTAGGATTAGGGTTAGAATCAGGGTGACGGGGTTAGGGTTAGGGTTAGGGTTTGGGTTAGGGTTATATCACTTTTCAGTTTTCCTGTTAAAATAATTGAACAAGCGACACATATGTGAATTAGTTTACAAAGTTGTGCTTTGCGTTTCTGTTCTTTCGATGAAAAATTGTTTCCTTGCTGTAAAGTTCGATATATCACTTTTCAGTTTTCCTGTAGTCCTAATTGAGCGAGCCACAATAATGTGATCTTTTTTACAAAGTATTGCTTTGCATTTCTGTTCTTCTGTTGGAAATTTGTTCCTGTGCTGTACAGTGTGATATATCACTTTTCAGTTTTCCTGTATTCCTAATTGAGCGAGTGACACACATGTGATTTAGTTTACAAAATAGTGCTTTGCTTTTTTTTGTTCCTTCGTTGGAAAATTTTTCCTGTTAGGAATAAGTTAGCGTTAGGGTTAGGGTTAGGGTTAGGGTTAGGGTTAGTGTAGGGTTACGCTTAGGGTTACAGTTAGGGTTAGGGTTAGAGGGTTACGGTTAGGGTTAGTGTTAGGGTTATGGTTAGGGTTAGGGTTAGGGTTAGAGGGTTATGGTTAGGGTTAGATGGTAGGCTTAGGGTTAGGGTTATTTGTCAGGGTCAGGGTCAGGATCGGGTTCAGGGTCAGGGTTAGGGTTAGGGAGGGTCAGGGTTAGGGTTAGGGGGAGTTAGGGTTAGGGATAGGGTTAGGCTTAGGGTTAGTATAGGGTTAGGGTTAGGGTTAAGGTTAGGATTAGGGGTTAGGGTTAGGGTTAGAATGCGGGTCAGGGCTTAGGGTTAGGGTTAGTGTTATGTCACTTTTCAGTTTTCCTGTTATAATAATTGAACAGGCAACACTAATGTGAATTAGTATACAAAGTTGTGCTTTGCGTTTCTGTTCTTTCGATGGCAACTTTGTTTCTGTGCTGCACAGTGTGATATATCACTGTTCAGTTTTCCTGTTTTAATAATTGAACGGGTGACAGGTATTTGAAATAGTATACAAAGTTGTGCTTTGCATTTCTGTTCTTCTGCTGGAAACTTGTTTCTGTGCTGTACAGTGTGATGTAGCACTTTTCAGTTTTCCTGTTATAATAATTGAACGGCGACACTTATGTGAATTGGTTTACAAAGTTGTGTTTTACGTTTCTCTTCTTTCGATGGAAACTTGTTTCTGTGCCTTACAATGCGAAATGACACTTTTCAGTTTTCCTGTATTCCTAATTGAGTGAGCGACACACATGTGATTCCGTTTAAAAGTAGTGCTTTGCTTTTCTCTTCTTGTGTTCGAAACTTGTTCCTGTGCTGTACAGTGCGATATATCACTTTTCAGTTTTCCTGTATTCCTAATTGAACGAAGCGACACACATGTGAATTAATTTGCAAAGTACTGCTTTGCGTTTCTGATCTTTTGCTCGATACTTGTTCCTGTACTGTACAGTGCGATATATCACTTTTCAGTTTTCCTCTTATAATAATTAAATGGGCGGGACATATGTGAATTATTTTACATAGTTGTGCTTTGTGTTTCTGTTCTTTCGATGGAAACTTGTTTCTGTGCCTTACAATGCGAAATGACACTTTTCAGTTTTCCTGTATTCCTAATTGAGCGAGCGACACACATGTGATTCCGTTTAAAAGTAGTGCGTTGCTTTTCTCTTCTTGTGTTCGAAACTTGTTCCTGTGCTGTACAGTGCGATATATCACTTTTTAGTTTTCCTGTATTCCTAATTGAGCGAGCGACACACATGTGAATTAATGTACTAAGTAGTGCTTTACGCTTCTGATCTTTTGCTTGATACTTGTTCCTGTACTGTACAGTGCGATATATCACTTTTCAGTTTTCTTCTTATAATCATTGAATGGGCGGCACATATGTGAATTAGTTTACAAAGTTGTACTTTCCATTTCTGTTCTTTCGATGGAAACTTGTTTCTGTGCCTTACAGTGCGAAATAACACTTTTCAGTTTTCCTGTATTGCTAATTGAGCGAGCGACACACATGTGATTCCGTTTAAAAGTATTACTTTGCTTTTCTGTTCTTTCGTTCGAAACTTATTCCTATGTTGTACAGTGTGATAATCACTTTCCAGTTTTCCTGTATTCCTAATTGAGCGAGTGACACACATGTGAGTTAGTTTACGAAGTATTGCTTTGCGTTTATGATCTTTCGTTGGAAACTTGTTCCTGTTAGGAACAAGTTAAGGTTAGGGATAGGGTTAGGGTTAGGGTTAGGGTGAGGTTAGGGTTAGGGTTAGGGTTAGAGGCTTAGGTTTAGGGTTAGTGTTAGGGGCTTAGGGTTAGGGTTAGGGTTATATCACTATTCAATTTTCCTGTTATAATAATTGAACAGGCGCGACCTAATGTGAATTAGTTTACATAGTTCTGATTTGCGTTTCTATTCTTTTCATGAAAATTGTTTCTTTGCCGTACATTTCAATATATCGCTTTTGGGTTTTCTTGTATTCCTATTTCAGCGAGCAACACACATGTGATTTATTTTACAAAGTAGTGCTTTGCGTTTCTGTTCTTCTGTTGGAAACTTGTTTCTGTGCTGTATAGTGTGATATATCACATTTCAGTTTTCCTGTTATAATAATTGAACGGGCGACATCTGTGTGAATTAGTTTACAAAGTTTTGCTTTTCGTTTCTGTTCAATCGATGGAAGTAGGTTCCTGTGTTGTACAGTTCGATATATCACTTTTCAGTTTTCCTGTTATAATAATTGAACGGGCGACACATATGTGAATTAGTTTACAAAGTTGTTTTTTGCGTTTCTGTTCTTTCGATGAAAACTTGTATCTTTGCCATACATTTCGATATATCGCTTTTCAGTTTTCCTATATTCCTAATTGAGTGAGAGAAACACATTTGATTCCGTTTAAAAGTAGTGCTTTGTTTTTCTGTTCTTTCCTTCGAAACTTGTTCCTGTGCTGTACAGTGCGTTATATCACTTTTCATTTTTCCTGTTTTCCTAATTGAGCGAGTGCCACACATGTGATTTAGTTTGCAAAGTAGTGCTTTGCGTTTATGTTCTTTCACTGGAAACTTGTTCCTGTTAGGAATAAGTTAGGGTTAGGGTTAGGGTTAGGGTTAGGCTTAGGCTTAGGCTTTGGCTTAGACTTAGGGTAGGGTTAGGGTTAGGGTTAGGGTTAGGCTTAGGCTTAGGGTTAGGGGCTTAGGGTTAGGGTTAGGGTTAGGGTTAGGGTAGTGTTAGGGTTAGGGTTATGGTTAGTGTTAGAGGTTAGGGTTAGGATTAGGGTTAGGGTTAGGGTTAGGGGCTTAGGGTAAGGGTTAGGGTTAAATCCCTTTTCAGTTTTCCTGTTATAATAATTGAACAGGCGACACGAATGTGAATTAGTTTACAAAGTTGTGCTTTGCGTTTCTGTTCTTTCGATGAAAACTTGTTTCTTTGCTGTACATTTCGATATATCACTTTTCAGTTTTCCTGTATTCTTAATTGAGCGAGCGACACACATGTGATTTAGTTTACAAAGTAGTGCTTTGCATTTCTTTTCTTCTGTTGGAAACTTGTTTCTGTGCTGTAAAGTGTGATATATCACTTTTCAGTTTTCCTGTTATAATAATTGAACGGGCGACATGTATGTGAATTAGTTTACAAAGTTTTGCTTTGTGTTTCTGTTCTTTCCATTGAAATTTGTTCCTGTGCTGTACAGTTCAATATATCACTTTTCCGTTTTCCTGTTATAATAATTGAACGGGAGACACGTATATGAATTAGTTTACAAAGTTGTGCTTTGTTTTTCTGTTCTTTCGATGGAAACTTGTTTCTGTGCCGTACAGTGTGAGATAACACTGTTCAGTTTTCCTGTTTTCCTAATTGAGCGGCGAAACACTTGTGATTCTGTTTAAAAGTAGTGCTTTGCTTTTCTGTTCTATGGTTCGAAACTTGTTCCTGTGCAGTACAGTGCGTTATATCACTTTTCAGTTTTCCTCTATTCCTAATTGATCGAGTGGCACACATTTGATTTAGTTTACAATGTAGTGCTTTGCGTTTATGTTCTTTCGTTGGAAACTTGTTCCTAGGAACAAGTTAGGGTTAGGTTTAGGGTTTGGTTTAGGTTTAGGGTAGGGTTAGGGTTAGGGTTAGAGGTTAGGGTTAGGGTTAGGGTTAGGGTTAAATCACTTTTCAGTTTTCCTGTTATAATAATTGAACAGGCGACACGAATGTGAATTAGTTTACAAAGTTGTGCTTTGCGTTTTTTTTCTTTCGATGAAAACTTGTTTCTTCGCTGTACATTTTGATATATCGCTTTTTAGTTTTCCTGTATTCCTAATTGAGCGAGCAACACACATGTGATTTAGTTTACAAAGTAGTGCTTTGTGTTTATGTTCATTCGTTGGTAACATGTTCCTGTTAGGAACAAGTTAGGGTTAGGGTTAGGGTTAGGATTAGGGTTAGGGTTAGGGTTATATCACTTTTCAGTTTTCCTGTTATAATAATTGAACAGGTGACACGTATGTGAATTAGTTTCAAAGTTGTGCTTTGTGTTTCTGTTCATTGGATGAAAACTTGTTTCTTTGCTGTAAAGTTCGATATATCACTTTTCAGCTTTCCTGTATTCCTAATTGAGCGAGTGACACACATGTGATTTAGTTTACAAACTAGTGCTTTGCGTTTATATTCTTTAGTTGGAAACTTGTTCCTGTTAGGAACAAGTTAGGGTTAGGGTAAGGGTTAAGGTTAGGGTTAGGGGTAGGGTTAGTGTTACAGGTTAGGGTTAGGATTAGGGTTAGAATCAGGGTGTGGGGTTAGGGTTAGGGTTAGGGTTTGGGTTAGGGTTATATCACTTTTCAGTTTTCCTGTTAAAATAATTGAACAAGCGACACATATGTGAATTAGTTTACAAAGTTGTGCTTTGCGTTTCTGTTCTTTCGATGAAAAATTGTTTCCTTGCTGTAAAGTTCGATATATCACTTTTCAGTTTTCCTGTAGTCCTAATTGAGCGAGCCACAATAATGTGATCTTTTTTACAAAGTATTGCTTTGCATTTCTGTTCTTCTGTTGGAAATTTGTTCCTGTGCTGTACAGTGTGATATATCACTTTTCAGTTTTCCTGTATTCCTAATTGAGCGAGTGACACACATGTGATTTAGTTTACAAAATAGTGCTTTGCTTTTTTGTTCCTTCGTTGGAAAATTTTTCCTGTTAGGAATAAGTTAGCGTTAGGGTTAGGGTTAGGGTTAGGGTTAGGGTTAGTGTAGGGTTACGCTTAGGGTTACGGTTAGGGTTAGGGTTAGAGGGTTACGGTTAGGGTTAGTGTTAGGGTTATGGTTAGGGTTAGGGTTAGGGTTAGAGGGTTATGGTTAGGGTTAGATGGTAGGCTTAGGGTTAGGGTTATTTGTCAGGGTCAGGGTCAGGATCGGGTTCAGGGTCAGGGTTAGGGTTAGGGAGGGTCAGGGTTAGGGTTAGGGGGAGTTAGGGTTAGGGATAGGGTTAGGCTTAGGGTTAGTATAGGGTTAGGGTTAGGGTTAAGGTTAGGATTAGGGGTTAGGGTTAGGGTTAGAATGCGGGTCAGGGCTTAGGGTTAGGGTTAGTGTTATGTCACTTTTCAGTTTTCCTGTTATAATAATTGAACAGGCAACACTAATGTGAATTAGTATACAAAGTTGTGCTTTGCGTTTCTGTTCTTTCGATGGCAACTTTGTTTCTGTGCTGCACAGTGTGATATATCACTGTTCAGTTTTCCTGTTTTAATAATTGAACGGGTGACAGGTATTTGAAATAGTATACAAAGTTGTGCTTTGCATTTCTGTTCTTCTGCTGGAAACTTGTTTCTGTGCTGTACAGTGTGATGTAGCAATTTTCAGTTTTCCTGTTATAATAATTGAACGGCGACACTTATGTGAATTGGTTTACAAAGTTGTGTTTTACGTTTCTCTTCTTTCGATGGAAACTTGATTCTGTGCCATACAGTGCGAGATAACACTTTTCAGTTTTCCTGTATTCCTAATTGAGTGAGCGACACACATGTGATTCCGTTTAAAAGTAGTGCTTTGCTTTTCTCTTCTTGTGTTCGAAACTTGTTCCTGTGCTGTACAGTGCGATATATCACTTTTCAGTTTTCCTGTATTCCTAATTGAACGAGCGACACACATGTGAATTAATTTGCAAAGTACTGCTTTGCGTTTCTGATCTTTTGCTCGATACTTGTTCCTGTACTGTACAGTGCGATATATCACTTTTCAGTTTTCCTCTTATAATAATTAAATGGGCGGGACATATGTGAATTATTTTACATAGTTGTGCTTTGTGTTTCTGTTCTTTCGATGGAAACTTGTTTCTGTGCCTTACAATGCGAAATGACACTTTTCAGTTTTCCTGTATTCCTAATTGAGCGAGCGACACACATGTGATTCCGTTTAAAAGTAGTGCGTTGCTTTTCTCTTCTTGTGTTCGAAACTTGTTCCTGTGCTGTACAGTGCGATATATCACTTTTTAGTTTTCCTGTATTCCTAATTGAGCGAGCGACACACATGTGAATTAATGTACTAAGTAGTGCTTTACGCTTCTGATCTTTTGCTTGATACTTGTTCCTGTACTGTACAGTGCGATATATCACTTTTCAGTTTTCTTCTTATAATCATTGAATGGGCGGCACATATGTGAATTAGTTTACAAAGTTGTACTTTCCATTTCTGTTCTTTCGATGGAAACTTGTTTCTGTGCCTTACAGTGCGAAATAACACTTTTCAGTTTTCCTGTATTGCTAATTGAGCGAGCGACACACATGTGATTCCGTTTAAAAGTATTACTTTGCTTTTCTGTTCTTTCGTTCGAAACTTATTCCTATGTTGTACAGTGTGATAATCACTTTCCAGTTTTCCTGTATTCCTAATTGAGCGAGTGACACACATGTGAGTTAGTTTACGAAGTATTGCTTTGCGTTTATGATCTTTCGTTGGAAACTTGTTCCTGTTAGGAACAAGTTAAGGTTAGGGATAGGGTTAGGGTTAGGGTTAGGGTGAGGGTTAGGGTTAGGGTTAGGGTTAGAGGCTTAGGTTTAGGGTTAGTGTTAGGGGCTTAGGGTTAGGGTTAGGGTTATATCACTATTCAATTTTCCTGTTATAATAATTGAACAGGCGACACGAATGTGAATTAGTTTACATAGTTCTGATTTGCGTTTCTATTCTTTTCATGAAAATTGTTTCTTTGCCGTACATTTCAATATATCGCTTTTGGGTTTTCTTGTATTCCTATTTCAGCGAGCAACACACATGTGATTTATTTTACAAAGTAGTGCTTTGCGTTTCTGTTCTTCTGTTGGAAACTTGTTTCTGTGCTGTATAGTATGATATATCAATTTTCAGTTTTCCTGTTATAATAATTGAACGGACGACACGTATGTGAATTAGTTTACAAAGTTGTGCTTTTCGTTTCTGTTCTTTCGATGGAAGCAGGTTCCTGTGTTGTACAGTTCGATATATCACTTTTCAGTTTTCCTGTTATAATAATTGAATGGGCAACACATATGTGAATTAGTTTACAAAGTTGTGCTTTGCGTTACTGTTCTTTCGATGGAAACTCGTTTCTGTGCCATACAGTGCGAGATAACACATTTCAGTCTTCCTGTATTCCTAATTGAGCGAGTGACACACATGTGATTCCGTTTAAAAGTATTGCTTTGCTTCTCTGTTCTTTCGTTCGAAACTTGTTCCTGTGCTGTACAGTGAGTTATATCACTTTTTTTTTGTATTTTTAAATTTTTCTTTTTCTTTATTTATTTATTTATTTATTTTTTTGGTTTTATACCTATTGTTTCTTTTTTTTTTCAATGCAGTTTATTCAGGTACCTTGAACAATCATCTGACCCTGGGGAAAGCCAGCCCACAGCTTAAATAGCCTCTGGGTAGCCAGCCCAGGCATGCCACGTGGGCAATGCAGATAGATCCACATACATGGAAGCAAGCCAGATCCTCAGCCTTAGCCAAATGTGGAATTGTTCGTGACAGAGAGCACTCACCATCAGGAAGGTGGAAGGCAGAAACCAGCTCCATCTTTAAGGCATAGCATTCTGCAGCTCTCTACAGTTCCCCCTTTTTGTTTTCAACGCATCAGGCAAGAGTAGAGGTCTTACCTCTGATGTTAGAAATAAATTGGGACTTTGTACTGATGTTCATTTAGTTGTCACCCACCCAAAGAGCATCAGATCCATCCGATAACTTTTTCTCAGAGGCGGGACCTGGGGCATCAACCCGCATGCAATCAGACATGCTCTTCTGTGGGTCCAAAGCGGCTGACCCTGAGTGCAGTGCTTCGCCTCGCATCCTGAGCGTAACATTTTAGCTTTTTATGGTATCCAACCATGCTTGGGGAGACTCTCCTGCTTCAATGGCTGTAAAGGCCTGAATGATCATGGCTGCATCACACTGTTGTGAGACTGTAATCTTGCATATATACCACAGGCAAACCAAGGAGACCAACACCAGAAGACCTGCTAACGCTCCCATGCCCGCCCATTCCTTCAGATGATTCATGGCTGCAGCAATCCATGATGATAATCCTGTGGCTAGTACTGTGTCCACTCTGGTAGAATTTACTGTGAAAATGGCCACTCTCAGCTGCTCCATCGTAGTATCAAATTCTCCAGTCCACTTACCTAAAATATAGCTCGACAATTGTTTAGACAGATTTGCAGCACAGGAAAAATTCTCATGTTATATGCTAGTGACTCCAAGTCCAGCATATTTTCATTGACACCCGAGTTGAGTGTTTTGCCATAGGTTATCAATTTGTTCCTGCATGAGGTCAATCCTCTGATTGAACACCATCAAGCTTCCTTTTAGATATATCACTTTTAAATTTTCCTATATTCCTAATTGAGAGATTGGCACACATGTGATTTAGTTTACAAAGTAGTGCTTTGCGTTTATGTTCTTTTGTTGGAAACTTGTTAGGGTTAGGGTTAGGGTTAGAGTTAGAGTTAGGAGCTTAGGGTTAGGGTTAGGGTTAGGGTTAGGGTTAGGGTTAGGGGCTTAGGGTTAATGTTAGGGCTATTGTTAGGGTTAGGGTTGGTGTTAGGGTTAGGGTTTGGGGGTTAGGGTTAGGGTTAGGGTTAGGGTTAGCGTTATATCCCTTTTCAGTTTTCCTGTTATAATAATTGAACAGGTGACACGAATGTGAATTAGTTGACAAAGTTGTGCTGTGCGTTTCTGTTCTTTCGATGAAAAATTGTTTCTTTGCCTTACATTTCGATTTATCGCTTTAGAGTTTACCTGTATTCCTAATTGAGTGAGCGACACACATGTGATTTAGTTTACAAAGTACTGCTTTGCGTTTCTGTTCTTCTGTTGGAAACTTATTTCTGTGCTGTATAGTGTGATATATCACTTTTCAGTTTTCCTGTTATAATAATTGAACGGGCGACACGTATGTGAATTAGTTTGCAAAGTTGTGTTTTCGTTTCTATTCTATCGATGGAAGCAGGTTCCTGTGCTATACAGTTCGATATATCACTTTTCAGTTTTCCTGTTATAATAATGGAACGGGCGACAAATATGTGAATTAGTTTACAAAGTTGTGCTTTGCGTTTCTGATCTTTCGATGAAAACTTGTTTCTGTGCCTTAAAGTGCGAGATAACACTTTTCAGTTTTCCTGTATTCCTAATTGAGCTAGCGACACACATGTGATTCTGTTTAAAAGTAGTGCTTTCCTTTTCTGTTCTTTCGTTCAAAACTTGTTCCTGTGCTGTACAGTGCGTTACATCTCTTTTCAGTTTTCCTGTATTCCTAATTGAGAGAGTGGCCCACATGTGACTTAGTTTACAAAGAAGTGCTTTGCGTTTATCCTCTTTCGGTGGAAACTTGTTCCTGTTAGGAACAAGTTAGGGTTAAAGGTTAGGGTTACGGTTAGGGTTAGGGTTACGGATCAGGGTTAGGCTTAGGTTTAGAGTTAGGGGCGTTTGGTGAGGATTAGGTTATATCACTTTTCAGTTTTCCTGTTATAATAATTGAACAGGCGACACGAATGTGAATTAGTTTACAAAGTAGTGCTTTGCGTTTCTTTTCTTCTGTTGGAAACTTGTTTCTGTGCTGTAGAGTGTGATATATCAATTTTCAGTTTTTCTGTTATAATAATTGAACGGACGACACGTATGTGAAGTAGTTTACAAAGTTGTGCTTTTCGTTTCTGTTCTTTCGATGAAAACTTGTTTCTTTGCAGTACATTTCGATTTATCGCTTTTCAGTTTCTCTGTATTCCTAATTGAGTGACCGACACACATGTGATTTAGTTTACAAAGTAGTGCTTTGCATTCCTGTTCTTCTTTTTGAAACTTGTTTCTGTGCTGTACAGTGTGATATATCACTTTTCTGTTTTCCTGTTATAATAAATGTACGGGCGCCACGTATGTGAATTAGCGTACAAAGTTGTGCTTTGCGTTTCTCTTCTTGAAATGGAAACTTGTTTCTGTGCCGGAAAGTGCTAGATAACACTTTTCAGTTTCCTGTATTCCTAATTGAGCGAGCGACACACATGTGATTCCGTTTAAAAGTAGTGCTTTGCTTTTCTGTTCTTTCTTTCAAAACTTGTTCCTGTGCTGTACAGTGTGTTATATCTCTTTTCAGTTTTCCTGTATTCCTAATTGAGTGAGTGGCACACATGTGATTTAGTTTACAAAGTAGTGCTTTGCGTTTCTGTTATTTCCTTAGGAATAAGTTAGGGTTAGGATTAGGGTTAGGATTAGGGTTAGGGTTATGTTTAGGGTTAGAGTTAGGGTTAGGGTTAGGGTTAGGGTGAGGTTAGGGTTAGGGTAGGGTTAGGGTGAGGTTAGGGTTAAGGTTAGGGCCTTAGGGTTAGGGTTAGGGTTATAACACATTTCAGTTTTCCTGTTATAATAATTGAACAGGTGAAATGAATGTGAATTAGTTTACAAAGTTGTGATTTGCGTTTCTGTTCTTTCGATGAAAACTTGTTTCTTTCCCGTACATTTCGATTTTTCGCTTTTCAGTTTCCTTGTATTCCTAATTGAGTTAGCGACACACATGTGATTTACTTTACAAATTAGTGCTTTGCGTTTCTGATCTTCTGTTGGAAACTTGTTCCTGTGCTGTACAGTTCGATATATCACTTTTCAGTTTTCCTGTTATGATAATTGAACGGGCGACACGTATGTGAATTAGTTTACAAAGTTGTGCTTTGCATTTCTGTTCCTTTGATGAAAACTTGTTTCTTTGCTATAATTTCCATATATCGCTTTTCAGTTTCCCTGTATTCCTAATTGAGTGAGCGACACACATGTGTTTTAGTTTAGAAAGTATTGCTTTGCATTTCTGTTCTTCTGTTGGAAACTTGTTTCTGTGCTGTACAGTGTGATATATCACTTTTCAGTTTTCCTGTTATAATAATTGAACGGGGGACACATATGTGAATTAGTTTACAATGTTGTGCTTTGCGTTTCTGTTCTTTCGATGGAAAGTTGTTTCTGTGCCGTACAGTGCGAGATAACACTTTTCAGTTTTCCTGTATTCCTAATGGAGTGAGCGACACACATGTGATTCCGTTTAAATGTAGTGCTTTGCTTTTCAGTTCTTTTGTTCGAAACTTGTTCCCGTGGTGTACAGTGCATTATATGACTTTTAACCTTTCCTGTATTCCTAATTGAGCGAGTGGCACACATGTGATTTAGTTTACAAAGTAGTGCTTTGCGTTTATGTTCTTTCATTGGAAACTTGTTCCTGTTAGGAACAAGTTAGGGTTAGGTAAGGGTTAGGGTTAGGGTTAGGGGGTTAGGGTTATGGTTAATGTTATATCACTTTTCAGTTTTCCTGTTATAATAATTGAACAGTCGACACGTATGTGAATTAGTTTGCAAATTTGTGCTTTGTGTTTCTGTTCTTTCGATGAAAACTTTTTTCTTTGCCATACATTTCAATATATCACTTTTCAGATTTCCTGTATTCCTAATTGAGCTAGCGACACACATGTGATTTTGTTTACAAAGAAGAACTTTGAGTTTCTGTTCTTCTTTTGGAAACTTTTTCAGTGCTGTACAGTGTGATATATCACTATTTAGTTTTCCTTTTATCATAATTGAACAGGAAACACTTATGTGAATTAGTTTACAAAGTTGTGCTTTGCGTTTATGATCTTGCGATGGAAACTTGTTTCTGTGCCGTACAGTTCCAGATAACACTTTTCAGTTTTCCTGTATTCCTAATTGAGCGAGCAACACACATGTGATTCCGTTTAAAAATAGTGCTTTCCTTTTCTGTTCTTTCGTTGGAAACTTGTTCCTTTTAGGAACAAGTTAGGGTTAGGAGTTAGGGTTAGGGTTAGGGTTAGGGTTAGGGTTAGGGTTAGGTTTAGGGTTAGGGTTATGGTTATTGTTATGGTTATGGTTAGGGTTAGGGTTAGGGTTAGGTTTAGGGTTAGGGTTAGGGTTAGGGTTATGGTTAGGTTTAGGGTTAGGGGTTAGGTTTAGTGTTAGTGGTAGGATTAGGGTTAAAGCCTTAGGGTTACAGGCTTAGGGTTACAGGGTTAGGTTTAGGGTTAGGGTTAGCTTTAGGGTTAGGATTAGGGGTTAGGGTTAGTGTTAGGTTTAGGGTTACAGGGTTAGGTTTACTTTGTTAGGGTTAGGGTCAGGATTAGGGTTATATCACATTTCAGTTTTCCTGTTATAATAATTGAAAAGGCGACACATATGTGAATTAGTTTACAAAGTTGTGCTTTGCATTTCTGATCTTTCGATGGAAACTTGTTTCTGTGCCGTACAGTGTGAGATAACACTTTTCAGTTTTCATGTATTCCTAATTGAGCGAGCGACACACATGTGATTCCTTTTAAAAGTAGTACTTTGCTTTTCTGTTCTTTCTTTGGAAACATGTTCCTGTGCTGTATGGTGTAATATATCACTTTTCAGTTTTCCTGTATTCCTAATGGAACGCGAAACACACATGTGATTTTGTTTCCAAAGTTGTGCTTTACCTTTCTGTTCTTACATTGGAAACTTCTTCCTGTACTCCAAAGTGGAAGATATCACTTTTCAGTTTTCCTGTATTCCTAATTGTGCAGGTGACACACATATTACTTAGTTTACAAAGTTGTGCTTTACATTTCTGTTCTTTCATTGGAAACTTGTTTCTGTGAGGTACAGTGCAAGATATCACTTTTCAGTTTTCCTGTATTCCTATTTGAATGGGCGACACACATTTGATTTATTTTCCAATGTTGTGCTTTGCATTTCTGTTCTTTCATTGGAAAATTCTTTCTATACTCTAAAGTGGGAGATATCACTTTTCAGTTTTCCTGTATTCCTAATTGAGTAGGCGACACAAATGTGATTTAGTTTAAAAAGTTGTGCTTTGCTTTTCTATTCTTTTGTTGGAAACTTGTTTCTATGCACTACAGTGGGAGATATCACTTTTCAGTTTTCTTGTATTTCTAATTGAAAGGGCTACATACATGTTACTTAGTTTACAAACTTGTGATTTACATTTCTGTTCTTTTTTTGGAATCATCTTTCTGTGCACTACAGTGGGAGATATCACTTTTTAGTTTTCCTGTATTCCTAATTGAGCGGGCGACACACATGGTAAGTAGTTTGCAAAGTTGTGCTTTACATTTCTGTTCTTTCGTTGGAAACTTGTTAGTGTGAGGTACAATACGAGATATCACTTTTCAGTTTTCCTGTATTCCTAATAGTGCAGGCGACACACATGTTACTTAGATTACAAAGTTGTTCTTTACATTTCTGTACTTTTTCGTTGGAAATTTCTTTCTGTGCTCTCAAGTGGGAGATCTCACGTTTCAGTTTTCTGTATTCCTAATGGAGCGGGCGACACAAATGTGATTTAGTTTACAAAGTTTTCCTTTGCCTTTCTATTCTTTTGTTGGAAACTTGTTTCTGTGCACTACTGTGGAGATATCACATTTCAGTTTTCCTGTATTCCTAATTGAGAGCGCTATACACATGTTACTGAGCATACAAAGTTGTGCTTTACATTTCTGTTCTTTCATTGGAAACTTGTTTCTGTGAGGTACAGTCACGAGATATAACTTTTCAGTTTTACTGTATTCCTAATTGTGCAGGCGACACACATGTTACTTAGTTTACAAAGTTGTACTTTGCCTTTGGTTCTTTTGTGGGAAACTTGTTTCTGTGAGGTACAGTCTTGAGATATCACTTTTCAGTTTTCCTGTATTCCTAATGAGCAGGCTACACAGATGTGATTTATTTTCAAAGCTCTGCTTTGTGTTTATGATCTTTCATTGGAAACTTCTTTCTGTGCTCTAAAGTGGGAGATATCACTTTTTTTAGTTTTTCCTGTATTCCTAATTGAATGGACGACACACATGTTACCTAGTTTACAAAATTGTGCTTTACATTTGTGTTCTTTTGTTGAAACTTCTTTCTGTGCACTACAGTGGGAGATATCACTTTTCAGTTTTCCTGTATTCCTAAGTAAATGGGAGATACACATGTGATTTAGTTTCCAAAGTTGTGCTTTGCCTTTCTGTTCTTTCATTCGAAACTTCTTTCTTTGATCTAAAGTGGGAGATATCACTTTTCAGTTTTCCTGTATTCCTAATTGTACAGGCGACACACATGTTAATTAGTTTACAAAGTTGTGCTTTACATTTCTGTTCTTTCATTGGAAACTTGTTTCTTTTTGGTACAGTCTGAGATATCATTTTTAATTTTTCATGTAAGCCCTAATTGAACTGGCGACACACATGTGATTTAGTTACCAAAGCTGTGCTTTTGCGTTTCTGTTCTTTCATTGGAAACTTCTTTCTGTGCTCTAAAGTGGGAGATATCACTATTCAGTTTTCCTGTATTCCTAAATCAGCAGGGAACACAAATGTTATTTAGTTTACAAAGTTGTGCTTTGCCTTTCTGTTGTATTGTTGGAAACTTGTTTCTGTGTACTAGAGTGGGAGATATCAATTTTCAGTATTCCTGTATTCCTAATTGAGCGGGTGACACATTTGTGATTTAGTTTACATAGTTTCTATTCTTTTGACACAAATTGATTTAGAAACTTGTTTCTATTCTTTGTTGGAAAATTGTTTCTATGCACTACAGTGGGAGATATCACTTTTCAGTTTTCTTGTATTTCTAATTGAATGGGCTACATACATGTTACTTAGTTTACAAACTTGTGATTTACATTTCTGTTCTTTTTTGGAATCATCTTTCTGTGCACTACAGTGGGAGATATCACTTTTTAGTTTTCCTGTATTCCTAATTGAGCGGGCGACACACATGTTAAGTAGTTTGCAAAGTTGTGCTTTACATTTCTGTTCTTTCGTTGGAAACTTTTTAGTGTGAGGTACAATGTGAGATATCACTTTTCAGTTTTCCTGTATTCCTAATTGTGCGGATGAAACACTTGTGATTTAGTTTACAAAGTTGTTCTTTGCGTTTCTTTTTTATTGGAAACTTCTTTCTCTGCTCTAAAGTGGGAGATATCACTTTTCAGTTTTCCTGTATTCCTAATAGTGCAGGCGACACACATGTTATTTAGATTACAAAGTTTTCTTTACATTTCTGTTCTTTTGTTGGAAATTTCTTTCTGTGCTCTCAAGTGGGAGATCTCACGTTTCAGATTTTTTCTGTATTCCTAATGAGAGCGCTATACACAAATGTTATTTAGTTTACAAAGTTTTGCTTTACCTTTCTATTCTTTCATTGGAAACTTGTTTCTGTGCATTACAGTGGAGATATAACTTTTCAGTTTTACTGTATTCCTAATTGTGCAGGCGCTATACACATGTTACTTAGTTTACAAAGTTGTACTTTGCATTTCTGTTCTTTCATGGGAAACTTGTTTCTGTGAGGTACAGTCGAGATATCACTTTTCAGTTTTCCTGTATTCCTAATGTGCAGGCTACACAGATGTGATTTATTTTACAAAGCTCTGCTTTGTGTTTATGATCTTTCATTGGAAACTTCTTTCTGTGCTCTAAAGTGGGAGATATCACTTTTCAGTTTTCCTGTATTCCTAATTGAGCAGGCTGACACACATGTTATTAGTTTACAAAGTTGTGTTTTACATTTCTGTATTTTCGTTGGAAACTTCTTTCTGTGCTCTAAAGTGGGAGATATCACTTTTTAGTTTTCCTGTATTCCTAATTGAATGGACGACACACATGTTACCTAGTTTACAAAATTGTGCTTTACATTTGTGTTCTTTTGTTGGAAACTTCTTTCTGTGCACTACAGTGGGAGATATCATTTTTCTGTTTTCCTGTATTCCTAAGTCAATGGGAGATACACATGTGAATTATTTTCCAAAGTTGTGCTTAGCCTTTCTGTTCTTTCATTTGAAACTTCTTTCTTTGATCTAAAGTGGGAGATATCACTTTTCAGTTTTCCTGTATTCCTAATTGTACAGGCGACACACATGTTAATTAGTTTACAAAGTTGTGCTTTACATTTCTGTTCTTTCATTGGAAACTTGTTTCTTTGAGGTACAGTGCGAGATATAATTTTTCAGTTTTCATGTAATCCTAATTGAACTGGCGACACACATGTGATTTAGTTACCAAAGTTGTGCTTTGCGTTTCTGTTCTTTCATTGGAAACTTCTTTCTGTGCTCTAAAGTGGGAGATATCACTATTCAGTTTTCCTGTATTCCTAAATCAGCAGGGAACACAAATGTTATTTAGTTTACAAAGTTGTGCTTTGCCTTTCTGTTGTATTGTTGGAAACTTGTTTCTGTGTACTAGAGTGGGAGATATCAATTTTCAGTATTCCTGTATTCCTAATTGAGCGGTTGACACATTTGTGATTTAGTTTACATAGTTGTGCTTTGCCTTTCTGTTCTTTTGTTGGAAACTTGTTTCTGTGCACTACAGTGGAAGATATCACTTTTCAGTATTCCTATATTCCTAATTGAGTGGGTGACACACATGTGATTTTGTTTACATAGTTGTGCTTCGCTTTTCTGTTCTTTTTTTGGAAACTTGTTTCTGTGCTTTAAAGTGGGAGATATCACTTTTCAGTTTTCCTGTATTCCTAATTGAGCGGGCGACACAAATGTGATTTAGTTTCCAAAGTAGTACTTTGCCTTGCTTTTCTTTCATTGGATACTTCTTTCTGTACTCTAAAGTGGAAGATATCACTTTTCAGTTTTCCTGTATTCCTAATTCTGCAGGTGACACACATGTTACTTAGTTTACAAAGTTGTGCTTTGCATTTCTATTCTTTTTGTGGAAACTTGTTTCTGTGAACTACAGTGGGACATGTCACTTTTCAGTTCTCCTGTATTCCTAATTGACCACGTGACACACATGTTACTTTGTATACAATGTTGTGCTTAACATTTCTGTTCTTTAGTTGGAAACTTGTTTCTGTGAGGTCCAGTGCAATATATCACTTTTTAGTTTTCCTGTATTCCTAATTGTGCAGGTGACACACATGTGATTTAGTTTCCAAAGTTGTGCTTTGTGTTTCTGTTCTTTCATTGGAAACTTCTTCCTCTGCTCTAACGTGGAGATATAACTTTTCAGTTTTCCTGTATTCCTAATTGAGCGGGCGACACAAATGTGATTTAATTTACAAAGTTGTGCTTTGCCTTTCTATTCTTTTGGTCGAAACTTGTTTCTGTGCACTACAGTGGGAGATATCAGTTTTCAGTTTTCATGTATTCCTAATTGAACTGGCGACACACATGTGATTTATTTTTTGAATGTTGTGCTTTGTGTTTCTGTACTTTCATTGGGAACTACTTTCTGTGCTCTTAGGTGGGAGGGTTAGGGTTAGGGGGGGTTAGGGTTAGGGTTAGGGTTAGGGTTAGGGTTAGGGTTAGGGTTAGGGTGAGGTTAGGGTTAGGGGTTATGGTTATGGTTAGGGATATATAACTTTTCAGTATTCCTGTTATAATAATTGAACAGGCGACACATATGTGAATTAGTTTACAAAGTTGTGCTTTGCGTTTCTCTTCTTTCAATGGAAACTTGTTTCTGTGCCATACAGCCCGAGATAACAATTTTCAGTTTTCCTGTATTCCCAATTGAGCTAGCAACACACATGTGATTTAGTTTACAAAGTAGTTCTTTGCTTTTCTGTTCTTTCTTTCTAAACTTGTTCCTGTGCTGTAAAGTGCGATATATCACTTTTCAGTTTTCCTGTTATAATAATTGAACGGGTGACACATATGTGAATTAGGTTACAAAGTTGTGCTTGGTGTTTCTGTTCTTTCGATGGAAACTTGTTTCCATGCCATACAGTGCAAAATAACACTTTTCAGTTTTCCTGTATTCCTAAGTGAGCGAACAACATTCATGTGATTCTGTTTAAAAGTAGTCCTTTGCTTTTCTCTTCTTTCGTACGAATCTTGTTCCTGTGATGTACAGTGCGATATATCACATTTCAGCTTTCCTGTATTTCTAATTGAGCGAGTGACACACAAGTGATTTATTTTACAAAGTAGTGCTTTGTGTTTATGTTCATTCGTTGGTAACTTGTTCCTGTTAGGAATAAGTTAGGGTTAGGGTTAGAGTTAGGATTAGGGTTAGGGTTAGGGTTATATCACTTTTCAGTTTTCCTGTTATAATAATTGAACAGGCGACACATATGTGAATTAGTTTCAAAGTTGTGCTTTGTGTTTCTGTTCTTTCGATGAAAACTTGTTTCTTTGCTGTAAAGTTCGATATATCACTTTTCAGCTTTCCTGTACTCCTAATTGAGTGAGTGACAAACATGTGATTTAGTTTACAAACTAGTGCTTTGCGTTTATATTCTTTAGTTGGAACCTTGTTCCTGTTAGGAACAAGTTAGGGTTAGGGTAAGGGTTAAGGTTAGGGTTAGGGTAGGGTTAGGGTTACAGGTTAGGGTTAGGATTAGGGTTAGGGTTAGTGTGACGGGGTTAGGGTTAGGGTTAGGGTTAGGGTTAGGGTTAGGGTTATATCTCCTTTCAGTTTTCCTGTTAAAATAATTGAACAAGCAACACATATGTGAATTACTTTACAAAGTTGTGCTTTGCGTTTCTGTTCTTTCGATGGAAACTTGTTTCTGTGCCTTACAGTGCGAAATAACACTTTTCAGTTTTCCTGTATTCCTAATTGAGCGGCGACACACATGTGATTCCGTTTAAAAGTAGTGCTTTGCTTTTCTGTTCTTTCGTTGAAACTTATTCCTATGTTGTAAGTGTGATATATCACTTTCCAGTTTTCCTGTATTCCTAATTGAGCTAGTGACACACAAGTGAGTTAGTTTACAAAGTATTGCTTTGCGTTTATGATCTTTCATTGGAAACTTGTTCCTGTTAGGAAAAATTTAGCGTTAGGGTTAGGGTTAGAGTTAGGGTTAGGGTTAGGGTTAGGGGTTAGGGTTAGGGTTAGGGTTAGGGTTAAGGTTAGGGTTAGGGTTAGTGTTAGGGATAGGGTTAGGGTTAGGGTTAGGGTTAGAGGGTTATGGTTAGGTAGAGGTTAGGGTTAGGGTTAGGGTTAGGGGTCAGGGTCAGGGTCAGGATCGGGGTCAGGGTCATAGTGTTAGGAAGGGTCAGGGTTAGGGTTAGGGGCAGTTAGGGTTAGGGTTAGGTTTAGGCTTAGGGTTAGTATAGGGTTAGGGTTAGGGTTAAGGTTAGGGTTAGGGGTTAGGGTTAGGGTTAGAGTTAGGGTTAGGGCTTAGGGTTAGGGTTAGTGTTATGTCACTTTTCAGTTTTCCTGTTATAATAATTGAACAGGCAACAACACTAATGTGAATTAGTATACAAAGTTTTGCTTTTGCGTTTCTGTTCTTTCGATGGAAACTTGTTTCTGTGCTGCACAGTGTGATATATCACTTTTCAGTTTTCCTGTTATACTAATTGAACGGGTGACAGGTATTTGAATTAGTATACAAAGTTGTGCTTTGCATTTCTGTTCTTCTGCTGAAAACTTGTTTCTGTGCTGTACAGTGTGATGTAGCACTTTTCAGTTTTCCTGTTATAATAATTGAACGGGCGACACGCATGTGAATTGGTTAACAAAGTTGTGTTTTGCGTTTCTCTTCTTTCGATGGAAACTTGTTTCTGTGCCGTACAGTGAGAGATAACACTTTTCAGTTTTCCTGTATTCCTAATTGAGCGAGCTACACAGATGTGATTCCGTGTAAAAGTAGTGCTTTGCTTTTCTGTTCTTTCGTTCGAAACTTGTTCCTGTGCTGTACAGTGCATTATACCACTTTTCCTGTATTACTAATTGAGCGAGTGGCACACATGTGATTTAGTTTACAAAGTAGTGCTTTGTGTTTATGTTCTTTCGTTGGGAACTTCTTCCTCTCAGGAACATGTTAGGGTTAGGGTTAGGGTTAGGTTTACGCTTAGTGTTAGGGTAGGGTTAGGGTTAGGGTTAAGGTTAGGGTTAGTGGTTAGGGTTAGGGTTAGGGTGATGGTTAGGGGCTTAGGGTTAGGGTTAGTGTTATGTCACTTTTCAGTTTTCCTGTTATAATAATTGAACAGACTACACGAATGTGAATCTGTATACAAAGTTGTGCTTTGCGTTTCTGTTCTTTCGATGGAAACTTGTTTCTGTGCTGTACAGTGTGATATATCACTTTTCAGTTTTCCTGTTATAATAATTGAACGGGTGACAGGTATTTGAATTAGTATACAAAGTAGTTCTTTGAGTTTCTATTCTTTAGGTGGAAACTTGTTCCTGTGCTGTACAGTTCGATATATCACTTTTCAGGTTTCCTGTTATAATAATTGAACAGGCGACACATATGTGAATTAGTTTACAAAGTTGTGCTTTGCGTTTCTCTTCTTTCAATGGAAACTTGTTTCTGTGCCGTACAGTGCGAGATAACACTTTTCCATTTTCCTGTATTCCTAATTGAGTGAGCGACACACATGTGATTCTGTTTAAAAGTAGTGCTTTGCTTTTCTCTTCTTGTGTTCAAAACTTGTTCCTATGCTGTACAGTGCGATATATCAATTTTCAGTTTTCCTGTATTCCTAATTGAGCGAGCGACACACATGTGAATTAATTTAAAAAGTACTGCTTTGTGTTTCTGATCTTTTGCTCGATACTTTTTTCTGTACTGTACAGTGCGATATATCACTTTTCAGTTTTCCTCTTATAATAATTAAATGGGCGGCACGTATGTGAATTATTTTACATAGTTGTGTTTTGCGTTTCTGTTCTTTCGATGGAAACTTGTTTCTGTGCCTTACAGTGCGAAATAACACTTTTCAGTTTTCCTGTATTCCTAATTGAGCAAGCGACACACATGTGATTCCGTTTAAAAGTAGTGCTTTGCTTTTCTGTTCTTTCGTTCGAAACTTATTCCTATGTTGTACAGTGTGATATATCACTTTCCAGTTTTCCTGTATTCCTAATTGAGCGAGTGACACACATGTGAGTTAGTTTACAATGTCTTGCTTTGTGTTTATGATCTTTCGTTGGAAACTTGTTCCTATTAGGAACAATTTAGCGTTAGGGTTAGGGTTAGGGTTAGGGTTAGGGTTAGGGTTAGGGTTAGGGTTATGGTTAGGGTTAGGGTAGGGTAAGGGATAGGGTTAGGGGTTAGGGTTAGGGTTAGGGGTCGTGTTAGGCGGTTAGGGTTAAGTTTAGCGTTAGGGTTTGGGTTATATCACTTTTCACTTTTCCTGTTATAATAATTGAACAAGCGACACGTATGTGAATTAGTTTCAAAATTGTGCTTTGTGTTTCTGTTCTTTCGATGAAAACTTGTTTCTTTGCTGTAAAGTTCGATATATCACTTTTCAGCTTTCCTGTTATAATAATTGAACCGGTGACATGTATTTGAATTAGTATACAAAGTTGTGCTTTGCATTTCTGTTCTTCTACTGGAAACTTGTTTCTGTCTGTGCTGTACAGTGTGATGTATCACGTTTCAGTTTTCCTCTTATAATAATTAAATGGGCGGCACGTATGTGAATTATTTTACATAGTTGTGTTTTGCGTTTCTGTTCTTTCAATGGAAACTTGTTCCTGTGCTGTACATTTCGATATATCACTTTTCAGTTTTCCTGTTATAATAATTGAACGGGCAACACATATGTGAATTAGTTTATAAAGTTGTGCTTTGCGTTTCTCTTCTTTCAATGGAAACTTGTTTCTGTGCCGTACAGTGTGAGATAACACTTTTCCGTTTTCCTGTATTCCTAATTGAGTGAGCGATACACATGTGATTCCGTTTAAAAGTAGTGCTTTGCTTTTCTCTTCTTGTGTTCAAAACTTGTTCCTATGCTGTACAGTGCGATATATCAATTTTCAGTTTTCCTGTATTCCTAATTGAGCTAGCGACACACATGAATTAATTTAAAAAGTACTGCTTTGCGTTTCTGATCTTTTGCTCGATACTTGTTCCTGTACTGTACAGTGCGATATATCACTTTTCAGTTTTCCTCTTATAATAATTAAATGGGCGGCACGTATGTGAATTAGTTTACATAGTTGTGTTTTGCATTTCTGTTCTTTCGATGGAAACTTGTTCCTGTGTCATACAGTGCGAGATAACACTTTTCAGTTTTCTTTTATTCCTTATTATGCGAGCTACACACATTTGATTCCGTTTAAAAGTAGTGCTTTGCTTTTCTTGTTCCTGTACAGTGAGTTATATCACTTTTCAGTTTTTTGTTGAAACTTGTTTCCTGTACAGTGAGGTTATATCACTTTTCAGTTTTCCTGTATTCCTAATTGAACATGTTTTCAAAGTTGTGCTTTACATTTCTGTTCTTTTGTTGACACACATGTTTTCCTGATTTAGTTTCAAAGTTGTGCTTTGCCTTTCTATTCTTTGGTTGGAAACTTGTTTCTGTGCACTACAGTGGGAGATATCACTTCTCAGTTTTTCCGTATTCCTAATTGAATGGGCGACACACATGTGATTTAGTTTCCATAGTTGGGCTTTTCATTTCTGTTCTCTCATGGGAAACTTCTTTCTGTGCTTTAAAATGGAAGATATCACTTTTCAGTTTTCCTGTGTTCCTAATTATGCAGGCGACACACATGTTACTTAGTTTACAAAGTTGTGTGTTACATTTCTGTTTTTCGTTGGAAACTTGTCTGTGCACTACAGTGAGAGATATCACTTTTCAGTTTTCCGTATTCCTAATTGAGCAGGCGACACACATGTGACTTACTTTCCAAAGTTGTGCTTTGTGTTTCTGTTCTTTCATTGGAAACTTCTTTCTGTGCTCTAAAGTGGGAGATTTCACTTTTTAGGTTTCCTGTATTCCTAATTTTGCAGGCAACACACATGTTACTTACTTTAAAAGTTCTGCTTTACATTTGTGTTCTTTACGTTGCAAAATTGTTTCTATTAGGTACAGTTCGAGATATCACTTTTCATTTTTTCCTGTATTCCTAAATGAATGGGAAACACACATGTGATTTAGTTTCCAAAGTTGTGCTTTGCCTTTCTGTTCTTTCGTTGGAATCTTGTTTCTGTGAGGTACATTGTGAGATATCACTTTTGAGATATCCTTTATTCCTAATTTAAAGGGCGACACACATGTGATTTAGTTTCCAAAGTTGAGCTTTGCCTTTCTGTTCTTTTCTTGGAAACTTGTTTCTGTGCACTAAAGTGGGAGATATCACATTTCAGTTTTCCTGTATTCCTAATTGAGCGAGTGACACACATGTGATTTAGTTTACAAAGTAGTGCTTTGCGTTTATGTTCTTTCTTTGGAAACTTGTTCCTGGTAGGAACAAGTTAGGGTTAGGGTTATGGTTAGGGTTAGGGTAGCGTTAGGGTTAGGGTTAGGGTTAGGGTTAGGGTTAGAGGTTAGGGTTAGGGTTAGGGTTATATCACTTTTCAGTTTTCCTGTTATAATAATTGAACAGGCGACACGAATGTGAATTAGTTTACAAAGTTGTGCTTTGCGTTTCTGTTCTTTCGATGAAAACTTGTTTCTTTGCTGTACATTTCGATATATCACTTTTCAGTTTTCCTGTATTCTTAATTGAGCGAGCGACACACATGTGATTTAGTTTACAAAGTAGTACTTTGCATTTCTTTTCTTCTGTTGGAAACTTGTTTCTGTGCTGTACAGTGTGATATATCACTTTTCAGTTTTCCTGTTATAATAATTGAATGGGCGACATGTATGTGAATTAGTTTACAAAGTTTTGCTTTGCGTTTCTGTTCTTTCCATTGAAACTTGTTCCTGTGCTGTACAGTTCGATATATCACTTTTCCGTTTTCCTGTTTTAATAATTGAACGGGAGACACGTATATGAATTAGTTTACAAAGTTGTGCTTTGTTTTTCTGTTCTTTCGATGGAAACTTGTTTCTGTGCCGTACAGTGTGAGATAACACTGTTCAGTTTTCCTGTTTTCCTAATTGAGCGAGCGAAACACTTGTGATTCCGTTTAAAAGTAGTGCTTTGCTTTTCTGTTCTATGGTTCGAAACTTGTTCCTGTGCAGTACAGTGCGTTATATCACTTTTCAGTTTTCCTCTGTTCCTAATTGATCGAGTGGCACACATGTGATTTATTTTACAAAGTAGTGCTTTGCGTTTATGTTCTTTTGTTGGAAACTTGTTCCTAGGAACAAGTTAGGGTTAGGTTTAGGGTTTGGTTTAGGTTTAGGGTAGGGTTAGGGTTAGGGTTAGGGTTAGAGGTTAGGGTTAGGGTTAGGGTTAGGGTTAGGGGCTTAGGGTTAGGGTTAGGGTTAAATCACTTTTCAGTTTTCCTGTTATAATAATTGAACAAGCGTCTGAATGTGAATTAGTTTACAAAGTTGTGCTTTGCGTTTTTTTTCTTTTCGATGAAAACTTGTTTCAAAGCTGTACATTTGATATATCGCTTTTTAGTTTTCCTGTATTCCTTGTTGAAGCGAGCAATACACATGTGATTTAGTTTACAAAGTAGTGCTTTGTGTTTATGTTCATTCGTTTAACATGTTTCTATTAGGAACAAGTTAGTGTTAGGGTTAGGTTTAGGATTAGGGTTAGGGTTAGGGTTATATCACTTTTTTTTCCTGTTATAACAAACTGTGAATTAGGTTCAAAGTTGTGCTTTGTGTTTCTGTTCATTGGATGAAAACTTGTTTCTTTGCTATAAAGTTGATAATCACTTTTGCTTTCCTGTACTCCTAAGTGACACATGTGATTTAGTTTACAAACTAGTTCTTTGCGTTTCTATTCTTTAGTTGGAAACTTGTTCCTGTTAGGAACAAGTTAGGGTTAGGGTAAGGGTTAAGGTTAGGGTTAAGGGTAGGGTTAGTGTTACAGGTTAGGGTTAGGATTAGGGTTATGGTCAGGGTGACGGGGTTAGGGTTAGGGTTAGGGTTTGGGTTAGGGTTATATCACTTTTCAGTTTTCCTGTTAAAATAATTGAACAAGCGACACATATGTGAATTAGTTTACAAAGTTGTGCTTTGCGTTTCTGTTCTTTCGATGAAAAATTGTTTCTTTGCTGTAAAGTTCGATATATCACTTTTCAGTTTTCCTGTAGTCCTAATTGAGCGAGCCACAATAATGTGATCTTGTTTACAAAGTATTGCTTTGCATTTCTGTTCTTCTGTTGGAAATTTGTTCCTGTGCTGTACAGTGTGATATATCACTTTTCAGTTTTCCTGTATTCCTAATTGAGCGAGTGACACACATGTGATTTAGTTTACAAAGTAGTGCTTTGCTTTTTTGTTCCTTCGTTGGAAAATTTTTCCTCTTAGGAATAAGTTAGCGTTAGGGTTAGGGTTAGGGTTAGGGTTAGGGTTAGGGTTAGTGTAGGGTTACGCTTAGGGTTCTGGTTAGGGTTAGGGTTAGAGGGTTAGGGTTAGGGTTAGTGTTAGGGTTATGGTTAGGGTTAGGGTTAGGGTTAGAGGGTTATGGTTAGGGTTAGAGGGTTAGGGTTAGGGTTAGGGTTATGGGTCAGGGTCAGGGTCAGGATTGGGTTCAGGGTCAGGGTTAGGGTTAGGGAGGGTCAGGGTTAGGGTTAGGGGGAGTTAGGGTTAGGGTTAGGGTTAGGCTTAGGGTTAGTATAGGGTTAGGGTTAGGGTTAAGGTTAGGATTAGGGGTTAGGGTTAGGGTTAGAGTAAGGGTCAGGGCTTAGGGTTAGGGTTAGTGTTATGTCACTTTTCAGTTTTCCTGTTATAATAATTGAACAGGCAACACTAATGTGAATTAGTATACAAAGTTGTGCTTTGCGTTTCTGTTCTTTCGATGGCAACTTGTTTCTGTGCTGCACAGTGTGATATATCACTTTTCAGTTTTCCTATTTTAATAATTGAACGGGTGACAGGTATTTGAAATAGTATACAAAGTTGTGCTTTGCATTTCTGTTCTTCTGCTGGAAACTTGTTTCTGTGCTTTACAGTGTGATGTAGCACTTTTCAGTTTTACTGTTATAATAATTGAACGGCGACACTTATGTGAATTGGTTTACAAAGTTGTGTTTTGCGTTTCTCTTCTTTCGATGGAAACTTGTTTCTGTGCCATACAGTGCGAGATACACTTTTCAGTTTTCCTGTATTCCTAATTGAGCAACCTACACACATGTGATTCCGTGTAAAAGTAGGGCTTTGCTTTTCTGTTCTTTCGTTCAAAACTTGTTCCTGTGCTGTAGAGTGAGTGCATTATACCACTTTTCAGTTTTCCTGTATTACTAATTGAGCGACTGGCACACATGTGATTTAGTTTACAAAGTAGTGCTTTGTGTTTATGTTCTTTCGTTGGAAACTTCTTCCTGTTAGGAACATGTTAGGGTTAGGGTTAGGGTTAGGTTTAGGCTTAGGGTTAGTGTAGGGTTAGTGTTAGGGTTAAGGTTAGGGTTAGGGGTTAGGGTTAGGGTTAGGGTTAGGGTGATGGTTAGGGGCTTAGGGTTAGGGTTAATGTTATATCACTTTTCAGTTTTCCTGTTATAATAATTGAACAGGCTACACGAATGTGAATCAGTATACAAAGTTGTGTTTGCGTTTCTTTTCTTTCGATGAAAACTTGTTTCTGTGCCTTACAGTGCCAGATAACACTTTTCAGTTTTCCTGTATTCCTAATTGAGTGAGCAACACACATGTGATTCTGTTTAAAAGTAGTGCTTTGCTTTTCTCTTCTTGTGTTCGAAACTTGTTCCTGTGCTGTACATTTCAATATATCAGTTTTCAGTTTTCCTGTATTCCTAATTGAGCGAGCGACACACACATGTGAATTAATTTACAAAGTACTGCTTTGCGTTTCTGATCTTTTGCTCGATACTTGTTCCTGTACTGTACAGTGCGATATATCACTTTTCAGTTTTCCTGTTATAATAATTGAACGGGCAACACATATGTGAATTAGTTTATAAAGTTGTGCTTTGCGTTTCTCTTCTTTCAATGGAAACTTGTTTCTGTGCCGTACAGTGTGAGATAACACTTTTCAGTTTTCCTGTATTCCTAATTGAGTGAGCGATACACATGTGATTCCTTTTAAAAGTAGTGCTTTGCTTTTCTCTTCTTGTGTTCGAAACTTGTTCCTGTGCTGTACAGTGCGATATATCACTTTTCAGTTTTCCTGTATTCCTAATTGAGCGAGCGACACACATGTGAATTAATTTGCAAAGTACTGCTTTGCGTTTCTGATCTTTTGCTCGATACTTGTTCCTGTACTGTACAGTGCGATATATCACTTTTCAGTTTTCCTCTTATAATAATTAAATGGGCGGCACGTATGTGAATTATTTTACATAGTTGTGCTTTGCGTTTCTGTTCTTTCGATGGAAACTTGTTTCTGTGCCTTACAATGTGAAATGACACTTTTCAGTTTTCCTGTATTCCTAATTGAGCGAGCAACACACATGTGATTCCGTTTAAAAGTAGTGCGTTGCTTTTCTCTTCTTGTGTTCGAAACTTGTTCCTGTGCTGTACAGTGCGATATATCACTTTTTAGTTTTCCTGTATTCCTAATTGAGCTAGCGACACACATGTGAATTAATGTACTAAGTAGTGCTTTGCGCTTCTGATCTTTTGCTCGATACTTGTTCCTGTACTGTACAGTGCGATATATCACTTTTCAGTTTTCTTCTTATAATCATTGAATGGGCGGCACATATGTGAATTAGTTTACAAAGTTGTACTTTCCATTTCTGTTCTTTCGATGGAAACTTTTTTCTGTGCCTTACAGTGCGAAATAACACTTTTCAGTTTTCCTGTATTCCTAATTGAGCGAGTGACACACATGTGAGTTAGTTTACGATGTATTGCTTTGCGTTTATTATCTTTCGTTGGAAACTTGTTCCTATGTTGTAGTGATAACAATTTCCAGTTTTCCTGTATTAGGGTTAGGGTTAGGGTTAGTTAGGGTTAGGGTTATGGGTTGGAAAGAGGAACAATTTTTAGTGTTAGTGTTAAGGGTTAGGGTTAGGGTGTTAGGGTAGTTAGGGTTAGGGGTCATGTTAGGGTTTAGGGTTAAGTTTAGCGTTAGGGTTAGGGTTATATCACTTTTCAGTTTTCCTGTTATAATAATTGAACCGGTGACAGGTATTTGAATTAGTATACAAAGTTGTGCTTTGCATTTCTGTTCTTCTGCTGGAAACTTGTTTCTGTGCTGTACAGTGTGATGTATCACGTTTCAGTTTTTCTGTTGTAATAATTGAATGGGCGACACGTATGCTTATTAGTTTACAAAGTTGTCCTTTGCGTTTCTTTTCTTTCGATGGAAAGTTGTTCCTGTGCTGTACAGTTCAATATATCACTTTTCAGGTTTCCTGTTATAATAATTGAACGGGCGACACATATGTGAATTAGTTTACAAATTTGTGCTTTGCGTTACTGTTCTTTCGATGGAAACTTGTTCCTGTGCCGTACAGTGCGAGATAACACTGTTCATTTTTCTTGTATTCCTAATTGAGCGAGCTACACACATGTGATTCCGTTTAAAAGTAGTGCTTTGCTTTTATGCTCTTTTGTTTGAAACTTCTTCCTGTACAGTGAGTTATATCACTTTTCAGTTTTCCTGTATTCCTAATTGTGCAGGCTTCACACATGTTACTTAGTTTAAAAAGTTGTGCTTTACATTTCTGTTCTTTCGTTGCAAACTTGTTTCTGTTAGGTACAGTGCAAGATATCACTTTTCATTTTTCCTGTATTCCTAATTGAATGGGAAACACACATGTGATTTAGTTTCCAAAGTTGTGCTTTGCCTTTCTGTTCTTTCGTTGGAATCTTGTTTCTGTGAGGTACATTGTGAGATATCACTTTTGAGATATCCTTTATTCCTAATTAAACGGGCGATACACATGTGATTTAGTTTGAAAGTTGTGCTTTGCCTTTCTGTTCTTTCATTGGAAACTGCTTGATGTGCTGTAAGTGGGATTTACCACTCTTCAGATTTCTTGTTTGCCTAAAGTGAGGGCAACACAAATGTTTTGTAGTTAACAAAGTTGTGTTTTGCCTTTATGTTCTTTTGTTGGAAACTTGTTTCTGTGCACTACAGTGGGAGATATCACTTTTCAGTTTTCCTGTATTCCTAATTGAGCAGGAGACACACATGTGATTTAGTTTCCAAATTTGTGCTTTGCATTTCTGTTCTTTCTTTCATTGGAAAATTCTTTCTAGGCGACACACATGTGATTTAGTTTCAAAAGTTGTGCTTTGCGTTTCAGTTCTAAAGTGGGAGATATCACATTTCAGTTTTCCTGTATTCTTAATTGTGCAGGCGACACACATGTTACTTAGCTTGAAAAGTTGTGCTTTACATTTCTTTTCTTTCGTTGGAAACTTGTTTCTGTGAGGTACAGCACAAGATATCACTTTTCAGATTTCCTGTATTCCTAATTGAACATTCGACACACATGTGATTAAGTTTCCAAAGTTGTGCTTTGCCTTTCTGTTCTTTTGTTGGAAAATTGTTTCTGTGCACTACAGTGGGAGATATCACTTTTCAGTTTTCCTGTATTCCTAATTGTGCAGGCAACACACATGGTAATTAGTTTACAAAGTTGTGCTGTACATTTCTGTTCTTTCCTTTGAAATTTTTTTCTGTGACGTACAGGTGCAAGATATCACTTTTCAGTTTTCCTGTATTCGTAATTGAAAGGGTGACACACATGTGATTTAGTTTCCAAAGTTGTGCTTTGCCTTTCTGTTCTTTTCTTGGAAACTTGTTTCTGTGCACTACAGTGGGAGATATCACTTTTCAGTTTTCCTGAATTCCTAATTAAGCGAGTGGCACACATGTGATTTAGTTTACAAAGTAGTGCTTTGCGTTTATGTTCTTTCATTGGAAACTTGTAGGAACAAGTTTGGGTTAGGGTTAGGATTAGGCTTAGTCTTAGGCTTAGGCTTTGGCTTAGAGTTAGGGTAGGGTTAGTGTTAGGGTTAGGGTTAGGTTTAGGCTTAGGGTTAGGGGCTTAGGGTTAGGGTTAGGGTTAGGGTTAGGGTTAGGTTTAGGGTAGGGTTAGGGTTAGGTTTAGGGTTAGGGTTAGAGGTTAGGGTTAGGGTTAGGGTTAGGGTAAGGGGCTTAGGTTAGGGTTAGGGTTAAATCCCTTTTCAGTTTTCCTGTTATAATAATTGAACAGGCGACACGAATGTGAATTAGTTTACAAAGTTGTGCTTTGCGTTTCTGTTCTTTCGATGAAAACTTGTTTTTTTGCTGTACATTTCGATATATCGCTTTTCAGTTTTCCTGTATTCTTAATTGAGCGAGCGACACACATGTGATTTAGTTTACAAAGTAGTGCTTTGCATTTCTTTTCTTCTGTTGGAAACTTGTTTTTGTGCTGTACAGTGTGATATATCACTTTTCAGTTTTCCTGTTATAATAATTGAACGGGCGACACGTATCTGAATTAGTTTACAAAGTTTTGCTTTGCGTTTCTGTTCTTTCGATATAAACTTTTTCCTGTGCTGTACAGTTCGATATATCACTTTTCAGTTTTCCTGTTATAATAATTGAACGGGCGACACGTATATGAATTAGTTTACAAAGTTGTGCTTTGTGTTTCTGTTCTTTCGATGGAAACTTGTTTCTGTGCCGTACAGTGCGAGATAACACTGTTCAGTTTTCCTGTTTTCCTAATTGAGCGAGCGAAACACATGTGATTCCGTTTAAAAGTAGTGCTTTGCTTTTCTGTTCTTTGGTTCGAAACTTGTTCCTGTGCAGTACAGTGCGTTATATCACTTTTCAGTTTTCCTCTATTCCTAATTGATCGAGTGGCACACATGTGATTTAGTTTACAAAGTAGTGCTTTGCGTTTATGTTCTCTCGTTGGAAACTTGTTCCTAGGAACAAGTTAAGGTTAGGTTTAGGGTTTGGGTTAGGTTTAGGTTAGGGTTTGGCTTAGGGTTAGGGTTAGGGTTAGGGTTAGGGTTAGTGGTTAGGGTTAGGGTTAGGGATAGGGTTAGGGGCTGAAGGTTAGGGTTAGGGTTAAATCCCTTTTCAGTTTTCCTGTTATAATAATTGAACAGGCGACACGAATGTGAATTAGTTTGCAAAGTTTTGCTTTGCATTTATGTTCTTTTGATGAAAACTTGTTTCTTTGCTGTACATTTCGATATATTGCTTTTCAGTTTTCCTGTATTCGTAATTGAGCGAGCAACACACATGTGATTTAGTTTACAAAGTAGTTCTTTGCGTTTTTGTTCTTCATTTGGAAACTTGTTTCTGTGCTGTACAGTGTGATATATCCCTTTTCAGTTTTCCTGTTATAATAATTGAACGGGCATCACGTATGTGAATTAGTTTACAAAGTTGTGCTTTGCATTTCTCTTTTTTCGATGGAAACTTGTTTCTGTGCCGTACAGTGTGAGATAACACTTTTCAGTTTTCCTGTATTTCTAATTGAGCGAGCGACACACATGTGATTCCGTTTAAAAGTAGTTCTTTGGAGCCAAGATGGTGGCGCCGGGAAAACAGCGCTTCTGAGCAGCAAGACAGCACTATCCGGGCAGAGACCAGGAGACTGATCTCAGGGCTCTGAAACTACATTGATCGTGTTTCCCAGTTGAGGGGAGGCTCCCACGCACGGGAATCGGTTGGGTCCACTCTTGGCTGCACAGCCAGAACCCGGAAGAAATCCCAGGTAACGCGGGCTTTGGGTCTCCGGGCTGGAGCCACAAGCGGGCGTGTCCCTGCTACTTCCCTAGGCTGATCCGTGGGCACAAGCGTACCTGAGACAGGGAGTCCCAGTCTCGGGGGGACCCCACGGGGAAACAGGGTTGTGGGTCTGATCGCAGTTCACCCAGTCTCTCCCCGGAAATTCTCTGCCACCATCACAGCCGAGCTCCTGCTGCGCGCAGAGAGCTTTGCGCTCAGCTCAGCGGTACAGAATTGGCGACACATATGTGAATTAGTTTTTAAAGTTGTGCTTTGCGTTTCTGTTCTTTCGATGGAAACTTGTTTCTGTGCCTTACAGTGCGAGATAACACTTTTCAGTTTTCCTGTATTCCTAATTGAGCGAGCGACACACATGTGATTCCGTTTAAAAGTAGTGCTTTGCTTTTCTGTTCTTTCGTTCGAAACTTGTTCCTGTGCTGTACAGTGCGTTATATATATTTTCAGTTTTCCTGTATTCCTAATTGAGAGAGTGGCACACTTGTGATTTAGTTTACAAAGTAGTGCTTTGTGTTTATGTTCTTTTGTTGGAAACTTGTTCCTGTTAGGCACAAGTTCCTGTTAGGAACAAGTTAGGGTTAGGGTTAGGGTTAGGGTTAGGGTTAGGGTTAGGGTTAGGGTTAGGGGGTTAGGGTTAGCGTTAGGGTTATATCACTTTTCAGTTTTCCTGTTATAATAATTGAACAGGCAACACAAATGTGAATTAGTTGACAAAGTTGTGCTTTGCGTTTCTGTTCTTTCGATTAAAACTTTTCATTTTTGTTCTTTAGATGGAAGTAGGTTCCTGTGCTGTACAGTGTGATATATCACTTTTCAGTTTTCCTGTTATAATAATTGAGCAGCGTTACGTATGTGAATTAGTTTACAAAGTTGTGCTTTGCGTTTCTGTTCTTCGATGAAAACTTGTTTCTTTGCAGTACATTTGATATATAAGCTTTTCAGTGAAAGACTCTGATGGGTGTCTTCCGTCAGAGACTCCCTCCCAGAGGATCAACGAGACAAATTCAGATGCAAACAGCAAGAGGCTTTATTTTGATACGGGTACCTGGGGCGACAAAGTCTCTCGGAGGACTTTTGCGCCCCTGAAAGCTGGGTTTTTATAGGGTCTCAGACCAAAAGCGCGGGTACAGGTGCGAGAAGTATAGTTACAGGGAGCTGATTGGTACATTTAAATGAGACCTGGCAGGTCAGAGTTTGGCAGGGACACCATGATATCAGGAACTGGGTGGTGGAAGGTCATGATGACTCTCAATCTTGGGACCGCCACCTGTTTTTTTGTCTTAGGGCTCCTATCTCAGCTGGAACAGTCTCACTATTTGTCTTAGGGCCCCTATCTCAGCTGGAACAGTCTCACAAACTTCTCATATGCGTGGTCAGCACAAATTGATTTTTGGCTCAACTGGGGCAGCCTGACATGAATATCCCCATCAGCTGGGTCTCTTCAGCTAATTCCCTCCTAGCTCACAGATTTCTCAAAACAGTGGTATCCTTCAGAGTTTCTCAAAACAGTGCTGTACAAAATGACATTAACTATTAGCTGCTTCTAACTTTTTGGTGAGGCGGGGTCTTTCATTCCCCCTTTTTCTTCTAACTTAAGTGGAATCTTTCATTCTAGGGCCTAGGGAGAGTTAATTTCTGTTTCCTGTTTAAACTGATGATACTGCTGGGTTAACACCAGCGCTTGTATGACAGAAGGCGGTCTTTCATGAACTTGATCAGCCGATTTAGGATGCAAGGCCCAAATAACAGAATCAGGGGATTATGATTAAGGGGCCCATGAGGGAGGAGGTGAGGTGGTGAACCAGGGGCTTTATTAAACCATCTTGTACCAGCTTTGTCCTGACTCAAAGAACTGCTGTCTCTGTCTGAGTCTTTCTTTAAGCCAAGAGAACTATTACAGGGTCTCTCTAGGCTTTTAGCCCAGTGCTGCAATATTAGTGTCCATTTCAGGTAAGCAGATGCCCAAGATAATAGCTAATGCCAGGAGCCCCTTTTGACTTAGCGTTTCAGCCTGCTATGGGGATTTGGGCGTAGATCCGTCTTCTGGAGCTTCTTTGAGGCTGACCGTTGGACAGTAGGCATCAGGGGCTAGGAGGCTGAAATGCCAGTCAAGGCTGGGCAATAAGGGAGTCCCAAGCATCTGGTTCATTGATCCACCGAAGAGGCGGGAGCAATCATGTCAGTTTCAGGAAGTCAGATTTCAGCTTGCAGCCCAGAGTCAACCAGGTGAAAATCTGCTGAGACAAATTCAGACTGGAGACAGAAGTTAAAATTTGTCTATTAAATAGGAAAGATCAGGAAAATCTCATTTGCGATCCTTTTGAGCTATGCCAGATCCAGGTCACATCCTGAAACTCATATGAAATTTTAGTACACAAAAAAGAATATACTCAGAAAAGTAGCATATCAGCAAATTAAACATTTTGAAAGTAACAGGTAAAACTGCATCCCACTGAATGAGTATCAGTTAGCTTTTTTTTTTTTTTTTTAACCTTTATACATAACCTAAGTGTGTCCCACAGTAACATTTTTTTCTGTGGGCATAGCTGTTAGTAATTTGCCACGAATGGAGCTTGGCCATTTTTATACACTCTGCATATACTTTTAGCTCTCACTTCCATGTTTATGGAAAGTTAGGCAGAAATACCTTATTGGCTTTAGTACTAAACTCTGGATGCTTGGACTTTTTTTTTTTTTAACAAAGCAACTAGAAGGAATAGGTTTTAAGATGATTCTGTGTCAAAATCTACCCCAAAAATGGCAGATATTAAGAATACCATACTAAAAGCTATGACTTTTGGGTCAGAACACACATTAAACAGATGTTTTTAAAATAATGAGAAGCACCTTTAAGTCTATCTCCAGAAGCCAACCAAAGCAAATTAAAATCTTAACCTGGTGACTGAATAATAAGTATTTAATGCTCCATTAACTTATCAGAACTTTATTGATCAATGCCAAAACTCTGAACTTCTGAAATCTTATAACATAAGTACAACAGTAGCAAAGAGGGGAGAGATTTAAAGTATCTCTCATTTTAATCTGCTTTAAAATATTTTTATCTCTTGATAACATATACTTTTTAAAAAAAATTATTTAGACTCTCTAATCTTTTGCATTTATTAACCCTGAAACATTTTTTTAAACTAAATAATAACACTCTAGATTTTTACAACCCAAACCCCTATATTCTCAGACCCTACATAGGCTCCATTTATTTATCTTAAGACACAGGCAACTAACATGAGTCCTGTGAGCAAGGAAAACCTGTCTTTCTTTTAAATAAGGATCTAGTACTCTGTGGTTCTAGCTAATGAACTGATCAATGAGCTAACAGTCAATCTAATTTTCTTTTTCTAGCTGTAAAGCTACTGTAAACAGCATAGCCGTCAAGGTGTTCAGAGACCTGAAAAGGATAAATTATACCAATCCATGTGCCAATCAAAATGACAGGGATGACTAGTTAGTCCATTACCTAGGCAGAGTCCCTGGCTCCTTTGTCTCACGGCATCCTGGACAGAGGCAGTTCTGCCAGGCACATAAGATGAGAAACTGCTGCTGTGGAAGAGGAACAGGAGAGATTGACCTCACCTTGCCTCTCACAATGTGAGACAATGGCTCTTCAGGTGTCCCGGCTTTGTCCACAGTTTAGGCTGGCCCTAGCAGTGGGCCAGTTGGGGCAGTATTGCCCAGTGGTTAGCATACCTCAATCCAGAGTTGCAGTCATCTGTTGTTGTCCAAATCTTCTCAGAGACCTTGGGAAGCTACTGCCAGGATTTTGGGACTTTCTGTCACAATAAAGCACATATGTTAAAATGCCATATTCATCAGATCTCTGATAAGCTTGAGGGCCAGCATATCTAAGTTACTCTTTGTTTTAGAACTATATATTTTAAGACAAATAGGCAAACTTTATAGTTACCCATCCTAGGCAACCTTAAAAAAACTTGAACAAGGAGACTAGGTAAGGCTCAACTGCAGTATTTAACATGACTTTAAATCTGCTCTTTCTGAACTAAAATCAAAGCAAATCTTTTAATCAGATACAGTTTATAGAGGGCTGCAAATCTTGCTGATCCTACCACTTTGTATTAAAATTGAACAGTAAAAAGCTTTGCACTTAACACTAATCAGAGGACTGAACATAACTGAGAGACCTAAACAAAATGGTGGTAAACTCATGTTTCCATCCTCTTTATCTCTGGACCATCATGGCGGCTGGCCACATGCAGCGAACTCAGCTGGAAGCCCTAAACAAACATGGCAGCAAAACTACAGCTTTATGTGCTCTCTATCCCTGAACCATCATGGCAGCTAGCCATGTGTTAGCTGAGCTATGACTGACAATACCAAAAATAGCCATTAGGTGCTGTTGCTGATACAGCATACACTGTGGAGCATCCATAATCCCCATAACCAAAAGTTCCCAGTGATCAAACAAGCTTTAGAAACAACTGCATAACAGAATAATTTTTAAACTGTAAAATTACTTTAGCCATACCAAACCTATCAGCTAAATTTTTCCCTTATTAATTCTCTGGCTTTTTATACACATCCACTAACCTTCTGCAACATTCCATACCTTCAGGTTCTAGCTTTCTTTTTCTGGCTTAACCAGACATGCTTACTTTCTTGTTTTCCAGACAACATAAAAACTCTCATTAAAATCCTTTCCATTTTGACATAATCCTGCAGAAGCCCAGAGTCTCGTACGATTTGCTTTCTATACATTACTATAAAGAAGAGTTTTGAAACTGCCATTTTTTTAAATAACTTTTCTGTAGCGGATAAGATGGTCACAAATCAGCTTAACAAACAAACAGCTCTCCACAAGATACGTTTTAAAAACTGCAATTTTTTCAGTTAGCACAAATAATACAGCAGGGTTTTATTTAGTAAAATTAATAAAATACCCAAAATCATTGTCATACCCAAATGCCTGATAAACTTTAAACATTTACAGCCTTAAACATTTAAACATTTTTAAAACCCGTTTTGCAATATTAAAACAAAGTACCCCTTTTGTAGAGAGAAGTCACAAGGCATAATCTTTAAAATCAAAACCAGATTTTAAAACCAGAATTTATCAGTGAAAACAACCTAATTTTCAGAATCAATATCAACTTAGAATAAGACTTTCTTCTTATCCTAAAAGGAAATAAAATCATTTTGACTCAGAGATTTTGCAACCTTTGTTTTTTTTTCCCCTGAGCCACACCATGTGGCAATTTGCATTGTTGTTATTTAATCATATGCCTTTATAGACCCTACAAACACATAGACACATATTCGTGTTTAAAACAAAAATTTGAATTTAACCTTAAAACATACCCAATTATTTTTTTATCATATCAACCATTTAAGACCAGTTGAAAACAATTATATAATGGCCATATATTTAAACAGACAGACTCAGCTGTAATTCTAAACATTACAGCAAGTGCAATTTTTTTTCTAAATTACTGTTTGATCTGTATGTTGCAAGCCCCCTAGGTGGGAGGAGGGAAGAGAGGAGCAAGAGGGCGTGGGAAAGTGGGACATCTTCTGTTCATCTGAGTGGCCAACCCTTGACGTGGGCTGGCCACGAGATGGCACCTTTAACCTAGAAATTATTTTACAGGTAAAGGCTAAAGTCATGGATCCTGGACCCCATGGACATCCTGACCAGGTTCCCTATATCATCACATGGGAATCTCTGGTCAAAGACCCCCCACCATGGGTGAAGCCTTTCCTCCTTTCCCCTTGCCCGAAACCCACCCTGTCTGCCTCCTCCCTTCCTCCCCCGCTAGTTCCAACCCCGGTTAACTCTACACTTTACCTGGTCCTCACGAAACCAGCTCCAGAGGAGACCTCCAGATGTAAGAAGACACCCCTGGTACTGCCGGCAGATGATGGCCCTCTTCTGGACCTTTTGACGGAACAGCCCCCTCCTTACAGAAACCCAGACCCTGTTCGGGAACCAGAGGGGGCAGCCACCAAACGAGAACCCCAGGAAGAACTTACCTCATCCCCGGTGGCGGGACGATTGAGGGGGCGTCGGGAAGCCCCTCCCGATCCCTCCTCTCAGGCCTTTCCGTTGCGGACAGGGCCTGACCGCCAACTCCAATACTGGCCCTTTTCTGCGTCTGACTTATACAATTGGAAAAATAATACCCCGCTTTTTCAAAGGACCCTTCTAGGCTCACAGCACTGATCGACTCTATTCTAGTGACCCATCAGCCAACCTGGGACGATTGCCAACAGTTGATCCAGACACTATTGACCACCGAGGAAAAACAGCGGGTCGTCCTGGAAGCACGCAAAAATGTCCCAGGAGACAATGGACAACCCACCCAACTGCCAAACAGAATAGACGCCACCTTTCCTTTGGAACGACCTATTTGGGACTTCTCCACTGAGCGTGGTAGGGAACACCTACGTCTCTATCGCCAGTTGCTTATAGTGGGTCTCCGTGGGGCTGCAAGGCGCCCTACTAATTTGGCTCAGGTTAAGTTAGTAACCCAGAAAACTGAGGAATCCCCCTCCGCTTTTCTAGAACGACTCAAGGAGGCATACCGTATGTACACTCTCTACAATCCAGAAGACCCAGATCAGGCAACCAACATAGCCATGTCCTTCATCTGGCAGTCTGCCCCAGATATTAGAAAGAAGTTAGAGAGGCTTGAAAACTTAAGAGAAAGTACAGTACAGGATTTATTGAAGGAGGCAGCAGGCGGATTTTTAATAAGAGGAAACACAGGAAGAAAGAGATGAAAGGCTGAGAAGAGAAGCGGGGAAAGAGAGAATGTTAGAGAACATAAGAGGAATAGGGAATTTAGCAAGTTACTGGCCACAGTAGTGACAGGGCAGAGACAGGGTAGGCAGGGCCTGGGAGACCGCGGGGTCCACGACTAGACAAGATCAATGTGCCTACTGCAAGGAAAAGGACATTGGGCCGAGACTGCCCAAAGAACCCAGAGGGCCCACAGCCTAAACCCCAGGCCACCCTGTTAAACCTGGAAGACTAGGGAGGTCAGGGTCAGGAGCCTCCCCTGAACCCAGGATAACCCTTAATGTGGGGGGGCAACCCGTCACCTTCCTGGTGGACACGGGCCCAGCATTCGGTGCTCACCACCTCACGGGACCCTTGACTGACAAATCGGCGTGGGTTCAAGGAGCCACGGAGGAAAAGGTACCCGATGGACCACTGAAAGAAGAGTACAACTTGCCACGGTAAGGTGACTCACTCCTTTTACATGTTCCTGATTGCCCTTATCCTCTGTTGGAAGAGATCTATCAATGAAACTTAGGGCACAAATCCATTTTGAGGACTAAGGCCCATATTACTGGGCCTCAGGGACAACCTTTGCATGTGTTAACTATAAACCTGGAAGATGAATACCGACTTCATGAGCCTGAAAAGCCTTGCCAGCAAGAAATGACTGTCTGGCTAGAAAAGTTCCCCCTAGCTTGGGCGGAAGCGGGAGGAATGGGTCTCACAATTCACCAGCCACCCCTGGTGGTCACTCTAAAAAGCGTCAGCAACTCCGTTTCCATTAAACAATATCCAATGTCGCATGAAGCTTACCAAGGAATTAGGCCTCACATTCGGAGGCTTTTAGATCAGGGCATTTTAATACCTTGTCAATCCCCTGGAATACGCCTCTCCTTCGGTCAAAAAGCCAGGGACAGAAGACTACCACCCAGTACAGGACTTGAGAGAAGTCAACAAAAGGGTGGAGGATATACACCCTACAGTTCCCAACCCATATAATTTGTTAACTGGGCTTCCTCCAAGGTGCACCTGGTATACGGTATTAGACCTTAAGGATGCATTCTTTTGTCTGAGGCTCCACCCTCAGAGTCAGACCATTTTGCCTTTGAGTGGAAGGATACAGGGTGGGAATATCGAGTCAGCTTACTTGGACCAGACTCCCACAGGGGTTCAAAAATAGCACCACCTTATTTGATGAGGCATTGCACCGGGACCTGGCCAATTTTAGGGTTCATCACCCTGCTTTAATCTTGCTCCAATATGTGGATGACCTCCTCCTGGCTTCAGAAACTGAGGAAAAATGTAAGGAGGAACAAAAGGCCCTCTTGAGGACTTTGGAAACTCTAGGATACCGGGCCTCAGCTAAAATGGCCCAAATATGTCAGAGGCAGGTCACATACTTGGGCTATCAGATCAGGGATGGACAGAGATGGTTGACAAAGGCACGGAAACAGACAATTCTAAAAATTCCGGTGCCCCCAAAGCCCGAGACAATTAAGAGAGTTCCTGGATACTGCGGGGTTTTGCGCCTTTGGATCCCAGGATTGCGGAGATAGCTGTGCCGCTTTACCCACTCACTAAACAAGGGACTTTCTCTGCATGGGGGATGAGCAGCAGAGAGCCTATGCAGCTATAAAAAGAGGCCCTGCTGACTTCTCTTGCGTTGGGGCTTCAGACTTAAACAAGCCCTTTGAGCTGTTTGTGGATGAGAAACAGGGATATGCTAAAGGAGTCCTGACTCAAAAACTTGGACCATGGAGGCACCCAGTTGCCTACCTGTCCAGAAACTAGACCAGTGGCCTCAGGATGGCCCCCTTGTTTGAGGATGGTGGCAGCAATTGTCCTCATGATTAAAGACTCTGGCAAGCTGACTATGGGACAACCAATAACGGTTCTGGCTCCTCATGCGGTGGAAGCCCTGGTTAAACAACCTCCGGGCTGATGGCTTTCCAATGCCCGCATGACCCACTACCAGGCTCTACTGCTGACACTGACCAGTACATTTTGGTCCCATGGTAGCCCTTAACCCGGCAACACTGCTTCCCCTACCAGAAGGTCCAGAAACTCATGACTGTCTCCAGATACTTGCAGAAGTACATGGCACCCGGCCTGACCTGACTGACCAGCCCCTCCCTGGCGCCGACTTCACCTGGTACACCGGCGGGAGCAGCTTTCTGGACACGGAGAGCGGAGGCGGGGCGGCGGTTACTACGAAACTAAGGTAATTTGGACTAAGGCCCTACCACCTGGCGCCGGCTGTGGGCTGAACTCATCGCCCTAACCCAGGCTCTCGGATGGCAGAAGGTAAGCTCAACATTTATACGATAGCGCTATGCCTTTGCCACTGCTCACATCCATGGGGAGATATATCAGAGAAGAGGGTTGCTTACCTCTGAAGGAAAACAAATCAAAAATAAAACTGAAATATTGGCCCTACTTGAAGCATTGTTTTTGCCCTCAAAATTGAGCATCATCCATTGCCCCAGCCACCAAAAGGGAGACAGCCCGGAAGCTAGAGGCAACCGCTTGGCGGACGTAACTGCCTGGGAAGTGGCAATGCGAAGGAACTCAGACGTCTCCCAGCTTCTGGCTATAAAGCCGGCCGAGGCAGAGTTTTCCCCCCTTTGAAAACCCCCCTTCCATTATAGTGAGGAAGACCAAATTCTCCTAAGAAAAATGGGGGCTACTTACTGTCCTGGCGGGGTTTTGGACTTTAAAGGAAAGCCTGTGTGGCCATTACAACAGACTCGAGACCTGATTAAGTACCTCCACCAATTGACCCACCTTAGTTCCAGAAAAATGAAAACCCTCCTAGAAAGGGAAGAAAGCTCCCACTATTTTCTGGAAAGAGACAAGATTCTACAACCAGTGACTGAAAAGTGCACAGCGTGCGCCCGCGTAAATGCAAGCCATAACAAGATAGGTTCAGGGACCAGGGTCCGAGGACAACGCCCTGGTACCCATTGGGAAATTGACTTCACTGAGGCAAAACCTGGACTCTATGGATACCGGTTCTTACTGGTATTTGTGGACACTTTCTCTGGATGGGTAGAGGCCTACCCTACCAAACATGAAACTGCCAGAGTCGTCACCAAAAAGCTTTTAGAAGAAATTTTCCCCAGGTATGGTATGCCACAGGCACTGGGCTCCGACAACGGCCCTGCTTTCGTCTCCCAGGTAAGTCAGTTGGTGGCCACATTACTGGGGATTGATTGGAAATTACACTGTGCGTGCCCCAGAGTTCAGGACAGGTAGGCGTATGAATAGAACTATTAAGGAGACTTTAACCAAATTGATGCTTGCAACCAGCACTAGAGACTGGGTGACCCTCCTTCCTCTAGCATTGTATCGGGCCCGAAATACACCGGGCCCTCATGGACTCACTCCTTTCGAAATCCTTTATGGTGCCCCACCACCAGCTGCCCATTTCTTTGACTCTGACATAGCCTCTTTTGCTGATACGCCTTCTCTCCAAGCTCATTTGCAGGCTCTGCAAATCTCATTACAACGGGAGGTCTGGAAACCACTGGCAGCTGCGTACCGAGGACAGCTAAATCAACCTGCGGTACCACATCGGTTCCAGGTCGGGGACGTGGTCTGGGTAGGACGACATCAGATCCGGAACCTGGAACCGCGCTGGAAGGGACCCTACACCGTACTGCTGACGATACCCACAGCCCTTAAGGTAGACGTTATCTCAGCGTGGGTACACGCCTCCCACGTCAAAGCAGCCCATCGCGACACAGAAAGAGATCAGACTCCAGCCTCGTCATGGAAACTTCATCGCACCCGGAACTCACTAAAGATAAGACTCACCCGAGTTTGATACTCTTTCTCCTCCTGTTTCCTCTGTCACACTCCAGTCCCCACATTCCTGTAAACTCGACTTGGGTCCTGCTAGATGAATTCGGTGTCCCTCTTAACAAAACTTCCAAGATGGCTCCGTACACCTGGTTCCCTGAACTAAGTTTCGATTTAGCTAAGGCCATGCCATCACATTCCAGGGCCAGACACATGACTGAAAACCACAAAGTACACTTCTATATGTGCCCCTCCCCTTCTGACTCTCCTTGGCGATGGGAACATTGTGGGACCAGGACTGACCTCTATTGTGCAGAATGGGGATGTGAGGAGTTCGCCACTGACTGGAAGCCTACCTCAACCGGGCTTATCCAGCTTACTAGAGACCCCAGTTTGACAACTGTTTATGGGCAGTCAATACAGATGACCCCATCCTGTTCCCAAACCCTGTAATCAGCTTATTCTTACCTTTACCGACAAAGGAAAAAAAAAAATATAAAGAGGGATGGTTACGTGAAAGAGAATTGGGGTTGCGCCTCTGGACAATTGGAAACCAGGGAGGAATAATCGCCTCCAGCTGATTCTCGATAGGCCCAAGGTAACCGTCGGGCCTAACTCAGTATTACCAAACCTGAGGCCCCCTCCTCCCAACCTGAAAAATTACCCATCCCGCCTGTGGCCATGTCCTCTGCCAGAACTCTGAGTCCAGCCAGTCTAGGTATCCCCTCACCACGACTTTTCCAACCCAGTACAGGTGATAGGCTGCTTGGTCTAATACAGGAGCCTTCCAGACACTTAACTACACTAATCCCAGCAGAACCCCATTATGCTGGCTGTGCCTGGTCTCCACTCCCCCTTATTATGAAGGGGTTGCAATAACGGGGGACTTTATAAACTATACCACACCCCCACCATACTGTACTCCGACCTCCCAGCATAAGCTGACTCTATCTGAGGTGTCTGGCCGAGGAACCTGTATCGGGTCAGTCCCGAAACTCACCAAAAACTCTGCAACTCAACCTCCAGGATCCACCGGGCTCCTACTACCTAACGGGCCCCGATGGGACCTATTGGGCTTACAGCTCGACAGCACCCTGTGTATCTGCATTAATTCTCACCAAAATTCTGACTTTTGTGTCCTCATTGAGCTCTGGCCCAAAGTTGTCTATCATGAATCAGAATACGTTTACAAATATTTTGAGGATCACCCGGTACTCTAGGAGCCTGTATCTTTAACCTTGGCCTTGATACTAGGGGACTCACAGTTGGGGAATTGCAGCGGGTAGGGACTGGTTCTGCTGCTCTGGTAGAAACCACTCAGTTCAGACAGCTACAACAGGCCATGCATACCGACTTGCAGGCATTGGAAGAATCAATAAGTGCTCTAGAAAAATCCTAACCTCTTTGTCAAGTGGTCTTACAGAACCGAAGGGGGCTGGACATCCTTTTCCTACAAGAAGGGGATTGTGTGCAGCCTTAAAAAGAAGAATGCTGCTTTTATGCCGACCATACTGGCTTAGTTAGAGATAATATGGCCAAGCTTAGGGAGAGACTTAGCCAGAGAGAAAAACTCTTCAGGAGGGACAAAACTGGTGCGAGCTGGTTCAATAAAGCCCCCTGGTTCACCACTCTCGTCTCCTCCCTCATGGGCCCTCTAATTGTGATCCTCTTGATTCTGTCCTTCGGGCCTTGTATCCTAAACCGACTGATCCAGTTTATGAAAGACCGGCTCTCTGTCATACAGGCGTTGGTGTTAACCCAGCAGTATCATCAGTTCAGACAGTAGGGGACAAAAACTGACTCTCCCTAGGCCCTAGAATGGAAGATTCCTTTCTAAGTTAGAAGAAATATGGGGGAATGAAAGACCCCCCCACCTCACCTTAAGTTAAACATAGCTAACGCCATTTTGTGATACACCCCTGTTTTGAGAAACTCTGTAGGCTAGGTGGGGAACTGGAAAATTACTGAGAAACCCGGCTGTGCCGCCCCCTCGGGATATCTGCGGTCAGGCTCCCCCAGTTGAGCTAAGAAACAACTTGTGTTAACCCCCCACATCTGTGGAACTGTTCCAGCTGAGATAGGAGATCTGAGAAAAACAACAGGTGGCACAAGTTAAGGGGGTCATCATGACCGTTCCGACCATCCAGTTCCTGGTATCTTGGTGTCCCTGCCAAACTCTGACGCAAATTGTGGTCTCATTTAAATGTACCAATCAGCTCCCTGTAACCATGCTTTTCGCTTCTGTAACCGTGCCTCTGCTCTGCAACCCTATAAAAACCCCAGCTTTACACCCAGAGGGCGCGTAAGTCCTCCGATAGGCTTGGTCGCCCCGGGTACCCGTGTATCGAAATAAACCTCTTGCGGCTTGCATCCTAAGGCTGGTCTCCTTGTTCCTTGGGAAGCGGGGTCTCCCCGTCTAGAGAGGCTCTAGCGGGAGTCTTTCATTCCTAATTGACCGAGCGACACACATGTGATTCCAATTAAAAGTAGTGCTTTGCTTTTCTATTCTTTCTTTCGAAACTTGTTCCTGTGCTGTACAGTGCATTATATCACTTTTCAGTTTTCCTGTATTCCTAATTGAGCGAGTGGCACACATGTGACTTAGTTTACAAAGAAGTGCTTTGCGTTTATGTTCTTTCGTTGGAAACTTGTTCCTGTTAGGAACTAGTTAGGGTTAGGGTTAGGGTTAGGGTTAGGGTTAGGGTTAGGGTTAGGGTTAGGGTTAGGGTTAGGGTGAGGGTTAGGGTTACTCTAGGGTTAGGGTTAGGGTTAGGGGCTTAGGCTTAGGGTTAGGGTTATATCATTTTTCAGTTTTCCTGTTATAATAATTGAACAGGCGACACGAATGTGTATTAGTTTACAAAGTTGTGCTTTGCGTTTCTTTTCTTTCGATGAAAACTTGTTTCTTTGCTGTACATTTCGATATATCGCTTTTCAGTTTTCCTGTATTCCTAATTGAGCAAGTGACACACATGTGATTTAGTTAACAAAGTATTGCTTTGCATTTCTGTTCTTCTATTGGAAACTTGTTTCTGTGCTGTACAGTGTGATATATCACTTTTCAGTTTTCCTGTTATAATAATTGAACGGGCGACACATATGTGAATTCGTTTACAAAGTTGTGCTTTGCATTTCTGTTCTTTCGATGGAAACTTGTTTCTGGGCCATACAGTGTGAGATAACACTTTTCAGTTTTCCTGTATTCCTAATTGAGCGACCGACACAAATGTGATTCTGTTTAAAAGTAGTGCTTTGCTTTTCTGTTCTTTCATTTAAAAATTGTTCCTGTGCTGTACAATGTGTTATGTCTCTTTTCAGTTTTCCTGTATTCCTAATTGAGCGAGTGGCACACATGTGATTTATTTTACAAAGTAGTGATTTGCGTTTATGTTCTTTCGTTGGAAACTTGTTCCTTTTAGGAACAAGTTAGGGTTAGGGTTAGGGTTAGGGTTAGGGTTAGGGTTAGGGTTTGGGTGAGGTGAGGTTATGGTTAGGGTTGGGTTAGGGTTAGGGTTAGGGTTAGGGGCTTAGGATTACGGTTAGGGTTATATCAGTTTTCAGTTTTCCTGTTATAATAATTGAACAGGCGACACGAATGTGTATTAGTTTACAAAGTTGTGCTTTGCGTTTCTGTTCTTTCGATGAAAACTTGTTTCTTTGCCATACATTTTGATTTATCGCATTTCAGTTTCCCTGTATTCCTAATTGAGTGAGCGACACATATGTAATTTAGTTTACAAAATAGTGCTTTGCGTTTCTGTTCTTCTGTTGGAAACTTGTTTCTGTACTGTACAGTGTGATATATCACTTTTCAGTTTTCTTGTTATAATAATTGAACGGGCGACACATATGTGAATTAGTTTACAAAGTGGTGCTTTGCGTTTGTCTTCTTTCGATGGAAACTTGTTTCTGTGCCGTACAGTGCGAGATAACACTTTTCAGTTTTCTGGTATTCCAAATTGACCAAGCGACACACATGTGATTTCGTTTAAAAGTAGTGCTTTGCTTTTCTGTTCTTTTGTTCGAAACTTGTTCCTGTGAAGTACAATGCATTATATCACTTTTCAGTTTTCCTGTATTCCTAAATGAGTGAGTGCACACATGTGATTTAGTTTACAAAGTAGTGCTTTGCGTTTATGTTCTTTCGGTGGAAAATTGTTCCTGTTAGGAACAAGTTAGGGTTAGGGTTAGGGTTGGGGTTAGGGTTAGGGTAGTTAGGGTTAGGGTTAGGGTTAGGGTTAGTGTTAGGGGTTAGGGTTCTTGTTAGGGTTAGGGTAGTGTAAGGGTTAGGGTTAGGGTTAGGGTTAGTGTTAGGGGTTAGGGTTCTTGTTAGGGTTAGGGTTAGGCTTAGGGTTAGGGGCTTAGGGTTAGGTTTAGGGTTATATCACTTTTTAGTTTTCCTGTTATAATAACTGAACGGGCGACACGTATGTGAATTAGTTTACAAAGTTGAGCTTTGCATTTCTCTACATTCGATGGAACCTTTTTTCTGTGCAGTACAGTGCAAGATAACAGTTTTCAGGTTTCCTGGATTCCTAATTGAGCGAGCGACACACATGTGATTCTGTTTAAAAGTAGTGCTTTGCTTTTCTGTTCTTTCGTTTGAAAATTGTTCCTGTGCTGTACAATGCGTTATGTCTCTTTTCAGTTTTCCTGTATTCCTAATTGAGCGAGTGGCACACATGTGATTTAGTTTACAAAGTAGTGCTTTGCGTTTATATTCTTTAGTTGGATACTTGTTACTGTTAGGAACAAGTTAGGGTTAGGATTAGCGTTAGGGTTAGGGTTAGGGGGTTAGGGTTAGGGTTAGGGTTAGGGTTAGGGTTAGTGTTAGGGGTAGGGTTAGGGGGTTAGGGTTAGGGTTAGGGTTAGGGTTAGGGTTAGGGGTTAGGGTTAGGGTTAGGGGCTTAGGGTTAGGGTTATGGTTAGGGTTAAGGTTATATCAGTTTTCAGTTTTCCTGTTATAATAATTGAACAGTCATCACGAATGTGTATTAGTTTACAAATTTGTGCTTTGCGTTTCTGTTCTTTCGATGAAAACTTGTTTCTTTGCCATACATTTCGATTTATTGCTTTTCAGTTTCTCTGTATTCCTAATTGAGTGAGCGACACACATGTAATTTAGTTTACAAAATAGTGCTTTGCGTTTCTGTTCTTCTGTTGGAAACTTGTTTCTGTACTGTACACTGTGATATATCACTTTTCAGTTTTCCTGTTATAATAATTGAACAGGCAACACGAATGTGAATTAGTTTACAGAGTTGTGCTTTGTGTTTCTGTTCTTTAGGATTAGCGTTAGGTTTAGGTTTAGTGTACGGTTAGAGTTAGGGTTAGTGTTACGATTAGGGTTTAGGGTTTGGGTTAGTATTAGGTTTAGGTTAGCGGGTTAGGGGCTTAGGTTTAGGGTTAGGGTTATATCACTTTTCAGTTTTCCTGTTATAATAATTGAACAGGCAACACGAATGTGAATTAGTTTACAAAGTTGTGCTTTGTGTTTCTGTTCTTTCGTTGAAAACTTGTTTCTTTGCCGAACATTTCGATATATCGCTTTTCAATTTTTTGTATTCCTAATTGAGCGAGCGACACACGTGTGATTTAGTTTACAAAGTAGTGCTTTGTGTTTCAGTTCTTCTGTTGGATACTTGTTCCTGTGCTGTACAGTGTGATATATCTCTTTTCAGTTTTCCTGTTATAAAAATTGAACGGGCGACACGTATGTGAAGTAGTTTACAAAGTTGTGCTTTGCCTTTCTGTTCCTTCGATGGAAACTTCTTCCTGTGCTGTACTGTTCGATATATCACTTTTCAGTTTTCCTGTTATAATAATTGAACGGGCGACAAGTATGTGAATTAGTTTACAGAGTTGTGCTTTGCGTTTCTGTTCCTTCCATGGAAACTTGTTTCTGTGCCGTACAGTGAGTGATAACACTTTTCAGTTTCCCTGTATTCCTAATTGAGCGAGCGACACACATGTGATTCCGTTTAAAAGTAGTGCTTTGCTTTTCTGTTCTTTCGTTGGAACCTTGATCCTGTGCTGTACAGTGCGTTATATCACTTTTCAGTTTTCCTGTGTTCCTAATTGAGCGAGTGGCACACATGTGATTTAGTTTACAAAATAGTGCTTTGGGTTTATGTTCTTTCCTTGGATACTTGTTCCTGTTAGTAACAAGTTAAGGTTATCGTTAGGGTTAGTATTAGGGTAAGGGTTAGAGTTAGGGTTAGGGTTAGGGTAGGGTTAGGGTTGGGTTAGGGTTAGGGTTAGGGTTAGGGTTAGGGGCTTAGAGTTAGGTTTAGGGTTATATCACTTTTCAGTTTTCCTGTTATAATAATTGAATGGGCAACACGTATGTGAATTAGTTTACAAAGTTGTGCTTTGCGTTTCCGTTCTTTCGATGAAATCTTGTTTCTTTGCTCCACATTTCAATATATCGCTTTTCAGTTTCCTGTATTCCTAATTGAGCCAGGAACACACATGTGATTTAGTTTACAAAGTAGTGCTTTGTGTTTCTGTTCTTCTGATGGAAACATTTTTCTGTGCTGTACAGTGTGATATATCACTTTTCAGTTTTCCTGTTATAATAATAGGTGAGCAAGCGTATGTGAAGTAGTTTAAAAAATTGTGCTTTGCGTTTCAGTTATTTTGATGGAAACTTGTTCCTGTGCTGTACAGTTCGATATATCAGTTTTCAGTTTTCGGCATTCCTAATTGGCGAGCTACACATGTGATTCCGTGTAAACCAGTGCTTTGTTTTTATGTTCTTTCATTGAAACACTTTCCTGTGCTGTACAGTGCGTTATATCACTTTTCAGTTTTCCTATATTCCTAATTGAGCGAGTGGCACACATGTGATTTAGTTTACAAAGTAGTGCTTTGCGTTTATGTTCTTTCATTGAAACTTGGTTAGGGTTAGGTTTAGGGTTAGGGTTAGGGTTAGGTTTAGGTTTAGGGTAGGGTTAGGGTTAGGGTTAGGGTTAGGGTTAGGAGTTAGGGGTTAGGTTTTTGAGTTAGGCGTAGGTTTAGGGGCTTAAGGTCAGTGTTAGGGTTATATCACTTTTCAGTTTTACTGTTATAATAATTGAACAGGTGACACGAATGTGAATTAGTTTACAAAGTAGTGCTTTGCGTTTCTGTTCTTTCGATGGAAACTTGTTTCTGTGCCGTACAGTGCGAGATAACACTTTTCAGTTCCCCTGTATTCCTAACTGAGCGAGCGACACACATGTGATTCCGTTTAAAAGTAGTGCTTTGCTTTTCTGTTCTTTCGTTGGAACCTTCATCCTGTGCTGTACAGTGCGTTATATCACCTTTCAGTTTTCCTGTATTCCTAATTGTGCGAGTGGCACACATGTGATTTAGTTTAAAAAGTAGTGATTTGCGTTTATATTCTTTCGGTGGAAACTTCTTCCTGTCAGGAACAAGTTAAGGTTAGGGTTAGGGTTAGGGTTAGGGTTAGGGGAGGGTTAGTGTTAGGGTTAGTGTTAGGGGTTCGGGTTAGGGTTAGGGTTCTGTTTAGGGATAGGGTTCAGGGCTTAGGGTTATGGTTAGGGTAATATCACTTTTCAGCTTTCGTGTTATAATAATTGAACAGGTGACACATATGTGAATTAGTTTACAAAGTTGTTCTTTGCGTTTCTGTTCTTTCGAAGAAAACTCTTTTCTCTGCTGTACAGTTCGATATATACTTTTCAGTTTTCCTGTTATAATAATTGAACAGCGACACGTTTGTGATTTAGTTTAAAAGTTGTTCTTTGCGTTTCTGTTCTTTCGTTGGAAACTTCTTTTCTATGCAGTACAGTGCGAGATAACACTTTTCAGTTTTCCTGTATTCCTAATTGAGCGAGCGACACACATGTGATTCCGTTTAAAAGTAGTGCTTTGCTTTCCTGTTCTTTTCGTTGGAAACTTGTTCCTGTGCAGTACAACATATATAACTATTCAGTTATCCTATATTACTAATTTAGCAGTGGCACACATGTAATTTAGTTTACAAAGTAGTGCTTTGTGTTTATGTTCTTTTTAGGAAACTTGTTAGGGTTAGGGTTAAGTTAGTGTTACAGTTAGGGTTACTGTTAGCATTAGGGTAGGTTAAGGGTTAGGGTTAGGGTTAGGGTTAGGGGTTAGGGTTAGGGTTAGGGTTAGGGTTAGTGTTACAGTTAAGGGGTTAGTGTTAGGGTTAGGGTTAGGGTTAGTGTTACAGTTAGGGGTTAGGGTTAGGGTTATGGTTAGGGTTAAGGTTATATCAGTTTTCAGTTTTCCTGTTATACTAATTGAACAGGCAACACGTATGTGAATTAGTTTACAAAGTTGTGCTGTGCGTTTCTGTTCTTTCGATGGAAACTTGTTCCTGTGCAGTACAGTGCGAGATAACACTTTTAAGTTTTCCTGTATTCCTAATGGAGCAAGCGACACAAATGTGATTCCGTTTAAATGTAGTGCTTTGCTTTTCTGTTCTTTCCTTGGAAACTTGTTCCTGTGCTGTTTGGTGTGATATATCACTTTTCAGTTTTCCTGTATTCCTAATTGAGCGAGAGACACAGATGTGAATTAGTTTAAAAAGTAGTGCTATGCTCTTCTGTTCTTTCGTTGGAAACTTTTTCCTGTGGTGTACAGTGCATTATATCACTTTTCAGTTTTCCTGTTATAATAATTGAACAGGCGACACGTATGTGAATTAGTTTACAAATTAGTGCTTTGCTCTTATGTTCTTTCATTGGAAACTTGTTCCTGTCTTGGTACAGTCACGATATATTACTTTTCAGTTTTCCTGTATTCCTAGTTGAGCAGTGACACACATGTGATATAGTTTACAATGTAGTTCTTTGCATTTATGTTCTTTCGTTGGAAATTTTTTCCTGTTAGGAACAAGTTAGGGTTAGGGTTAGGTTTAGGGTTAGGGTTAGGGTTAGGGTAGGGTTAAGGTTTGGGTTAGGGTTTAAGTTTAGGGGTTAGGGTTAGACTTAGGGTTAGGGTTAGGTGTTAGGGTTAGTATTAGGTTTAGGGTTAGCGGGTTAGGGTTAGAGTTAGGGTTAGGGTTATATCTCTTTTCAGTTTTACTGTTATAATAATTGAACAGGGCGACACGTATGTGAATTAGTTTACAATGTTGTGCTTTGCGTTTCTGTTCTTTTCGATGGAAACTTGTTTCTGTGCAGTACAGTCTTGAGATAACACTTTTCAGTTTTCCTGTATTCCTAAGGGAGCAAAAGCGAAACACATGTGATTCTGTTTAAAAGTAGTGCTTTGCTTTTCTGTTCTTTCTTTCGAAACTTGTTCCTGTGCTGCACAGTGCGATATAACACTTTTCAGTTTTCCTGTATTTCTGATTGAGCGAGCGACACACATGTGATTTAGTTTACTAAGTAGTGCTTTGCTTTTCTGTTCTTTCCATGGAAACTTGTTCCTCTGCTGTACAGTGCGATATATCACTTTTCAGGTTTCCTGTGTTCCTTATTGAGTGAGTGACACACATGTGATTTAGTTTACAAAGTAGTGCTTTGCGTTTATGTTCTTTCGTTGGAAACTTGTTCCTGTTAGGAACAAGTTAGCGTTAGGGTTAGGGTTAGGGTTATATCTCTTTTCAGTTTTCCTGTTATAATAATTGAACAGGCGACACGTATGTGAATTAGTTTACAAAGTTGTGCTTTGCGTTTCTGTTCTTTCCATGGAAACTTGTTTCTGTGCCTTACAGTCTTGAGATAACCCTTTTCATTTTTTCCTGAGCGATACACATGTGATTCTGTTTAAAAGTAGTGCTTTATTTTTCTGTTTTTTTGTTTGAAACTTGTTCCTGTGCTGTACAGTGCGATATATCACTTTTAATTTTTCCTATATTCCTAATTGAGCGAGTGACACACATGTGATTTAGTTTACAAAGTAGTGCTTTGCGTTTATGTTTTTTTCGTTGGAAACTTGTTCCTGTTAGGAGCAAGTTAGGGTTAGGAGTTAGGGTTAGGTTTAGGGTTAGGGTTAGGGTAGGGTTAGGTTTAGGGTTAGGGTTAGGTTTGGGTTAAATTAATGTTTAGGGTTAGGGTTAGTGATTAGGTTTAATGTTAGGGTCAGGGTTAGAGCTTTGGGGTTAGGGTTAGGGTTAGGGTTAGTGTTAGGTTTATATTACATTTCAGTTTTCCTGTTATAATAATTGAACAGGCGACACGTATGTGAATTAGTTTACAATGTTGTGCTTTGTGTTTCTCTTCTTTCGATGAAAACTTGTTTCTTTGCCGTACATTTCAATATATCACTTTTCAGTTTTTCTGTATTCCTCATTGAGCGAGCAACACACATGTGATTCCGTTTAAAAGTCGTACTTTGCTCTTCTGTTCTTTTGTTGGAAATTTGTTCCTGTGCTGTACAGTGCGATATTTCACTATTCAGTTTTCCTGTATTCCTAATTGTCTGGCGACACACATGTGATTTACTTTACAAAGTAGTGCTTTGAGTTTCTGTTCTTCTGTTGCAAACTTGTTTCTGTGCTGTACAGTGTGATATATCACTGTTTAGTTTTCCTGTTATAATAACTGAAAAGGCAACACGTATGTGAATTAGTTTACAAAGTTGTGCTTTGCGTTTCTGTTCTTTCTTTTTTCTCTTTTTTTGGAACCATGTTTATAGCAGCTTTATTTGTAATAGCCCGAACCTGGAAACAACCCAGATGTCCTTCAACGTAAGAGTGGGTATAGAAATTCTGGTATTTTTATACAAGTTAGGTTAGGGCTATTGTTAGGGTTAGGGTTACGGTTAGTGTTAGGGTTAGGTTTAGGGTTAGGGTTAGGGTTAGGGTTAGGGTTAGGGTTACAGGGTTAGTGTTACAGGGTTAGGGTTAGGGTTAGGGTTAGGGGTTAGGGTTAGTGTTAGGGTTAGGGTTAGGGTTCAGGGTTAGGGTTCAGGGTTAGGGTTAGGGTTAGGGTTAGGGTTAGGGTTACAGGGTTAGGGTTACAGGGTTAGGTTGAGGTTATATCACTTTTCAGTTTTCCTGTTATAATAATTGAGCAAGGCGACCCTTAGTGAATTAATTTTCAAAGTTGTTCTTTGGCTTTCTGTTCTTTTCGATGGAAACTTGTTTCTGTGCCCGTACAGTCTTGAGAGATAACACTTTTCAGTTTTCATGTATTCTTTCGTTGGAAACATGTTCCTGTGCTGTATGGTGAGATATATCACTTTTCAGTTTTCCTGTATTCCTAATGGAGCAGGAAACACACATGTGATTTAGTTTCAAAGTTGTGCTTTGCCTTTCTGTTCTTTCATTGCAAACTTCTTTCTTTGCTCTAAAGTGGGAGATATCACTTTTCAGTTTTCCGTATTCCCTAATTGTACTGAGCGACACACATGTTAATTAGTTTACAAAGTTGTGCTTTACATTTCTGTTCTTTCGTTGGAAACTTGTTTCTTTGAGGTACAGTGCGAGATATCATTTTTCAGTTTTCATGTAATCCTAATTGAACTGGCGACACACATGTGATTTGGTTACCAAAGTTGTGCTTTGCCTTTCTGTTCTTTCATTGCAAACTTCTTTCTGTGCTCTAAAGTGGGAGATATCACTATTCAGTTTTCCTGTATTCCTAATTGAGCGGGCGACACAAATGTGATTTAGTTTAAAAAGTCGTGCTTTGCCTTTCTATTCTTTTGTTGGAAACTTGTTTCTATGCACTAAAGTGGGAGATATCACTTTTCAGTTTTCTTGTATTTCTAATTGAACGGGCTACATACATGTTACTTAGTTTACAAACTTGTGATTTACATTTCTGTTCTTTTTTTGGAATCATCTTTCTGTGCATTACAGTGGGAGATATCACTTTTCAGTTTTCCTGTATTCCTAATTGAGCGGGCGACACACATGTTAAGTAGTTTGCAAAGTTGTGCTTTATATTTCTTTTCTTTCATTGGAAACTTGTTTCTCTGAGGTACAATCACGAGATATCACTTTTCAGTTTTCCTGGATTCCTAATTGAACAGGTGACACACATGTGATTTAGTTTCCAATGTTGTGCTTTGCTTTTCTGTTCATTCATTGCAAACTTCTTTCTGTGCTCTAAAGTGGAAGATATCACTTTTCAGTTTTCTAGTATTCCTAATTGTGCAGGGGACACACAGGTTGCATAGTTTACAAAGTTTTGCTTTACATTTCTGTTCTTTCGTTGGAAACTTGTTAGTGTGAGGTACAATTCGAGATATCACTGCTCAGTTTTCCTGTATTCCTAATTGAACGGGTGACACACATGTGATTTAGTTTTCAAAGTTTTGCTTTGCGTTTCTGTTTTTTATTGGAAACTTATTTCTCTGCTCTAAAGTGGGAGATATCACTTTTCAGTTTTCCTGTATTCCTAATAGTGCAGGCAACACACATGTTACTTAGTTTACAAAGTTGTTTTTTACATTTCTGTACTTTCGTTGGAAATTTCTTTCTGTGCTCTCAAGTGGGAGATCTCACGTTTCAGTTTTTCTGTATTCCTAATGGAACGGGCGACACAAATGTGATTTAGTTTACAAAGTTTTGCTTAGCCTTTCTATTCTTTTGTTGGAAACTTGTTTCTATGCACTAGAGTGGGAAATATCACTTTTCAGTTTTCATGTATTCCTAATTGAACGGGCGACACACATGTGATTTAGTTTCGAATGTTGTGATTTGCGTTTCTGTACTTTCATTGGGATCTACTTTCTGTGCTCTAAAGTGGGAGGGTTAGGATTAGGGGATAGGGTTAGGGTTAGGGTTAGGGTTAGGGTTAGGGTTAGGGTTAGGGTTAGTGTGAGGGTTAGGGTTAGGGGGTTAGGGTTAGGGTTAGTGATATATAACTTTTCAGTTTTCCTGTTATAAGAATTGAACAGGCGACACATATGTGCATTAGTTTACAAAATTGTGCTTTGCGTTTTTGTTCTTTCGATGGAAACTTGTTTCTTTGCCATACAGCATGAGATTACAATTTTCAGTTTTCTGTATTCCCAATTGAGCTAGCGACACACATGTGATTTAGTTTACAAAGTAGTGCTTTGCTTTTCTGTTCTTTCCTTCGAAACTTGTTCCTATGCTGTACAGTGCGATATATCACTTTTCAGTATTCCTGTTATATTAATTGAACGGGCGACACGTATGGGAATTAGGTTACAAAGTTCTGCTTTGTATTTCTGTTCTTTGGATGGAAACTTGTTTCCATGCCGTACAGTGCAAGATAACACTTGTCAGTTTTCCTGTATTCCTAAGTGAGCGAGCAACACTCATGTGATTCTGTTTAAAAGTAGTCCTTTGCTTTTCTCTTCTTTTGTTCGAAAATTGTTCCTGTGTTGTACAGTGCGATATATCACATTTCAGCTTTCCTGTATTGCTAATTGAGCGAGTGACACACAAGTGATTTAGTTTACAAAGTAGTGCTTTGCGTTTATGTTCATTCGGGGTTAGGAACAAGTTAGGGTTAGGGTTAGGGTTAGGAATAGGGTTAGGGTTAGGGTTATATCACTTTTCAGTTTTCCTGTTATAATAATTGAACAGGCGACAGGTATGTGAATTAGTTTACAAAGTTGTGCTTTGCGTTTCTGTTCTTTCAATGAAAACTTGTTTCTTTGCTGTAAAGTTTGACATATCACTTTTCAGCTTTCCTGTACTCCTAATTGAGCGAGTGACACACATGTGATTTAGTTTACAAACTAGTGCTTTGCGTTTATATTCTTTAGTTGGATACTTGTTACTGTTAGGAACAAGTTAGTGTTATGGTAAGGGTTAAGGTTAGGGTTAGGGTAGGGTTAGGGGTAGGGTTAGGGTTACGGGTTAGGGTTAGAATTAGGGTTAGGGTTAGGGTCTTTGGGGTTAGGGTTAGGGTTAGGGTTAGGGTTAGGGTTATATCACTTTTCAGTTTTCCTGTTAAAATAATTGAACAAGCGACACATATGTGATTTAGTTTACAAAGTATTACTTTGTGTTTCTGTTCTTCTGTTGGAAATTTGTTCCTGTGCTGTACAGTGTGATATATCACTTTTCAGTTTTCCTGTATTCCTAATTGAGCAAGTGACACAAATATGATTTAGTTTACAAAGTAGTGCTTTGCGTTTATGTTCCTTCTTTGGAAAATTTTTCCTGTTAGGTATAAGTTAGCGTTAGGGTTAGGGTTAGAGTTAGGGTAGGTATTCCGCTTAGGGTTAGGGTTAGGGTTAGATGGTTAGGGTTAGGGTTAGTGTTAGTGTTAGGGTTAGGGTTAGGGTTAGGGTTAGGGTTAGAGGTTGAGGTGAGGTTAGGGTTAGGGTTAGGGTTAGGGGTCAGGGTCAGGGGTCAGGATCGGGGTCAGGGTCAGGGTTAGGGTTATGGGGATAAGGGTTAGGGTTAGGGGTTAGGGTTAGGGTTATGGTTAGGAGTTAAAGTCATGGTTAGGGTTAGGGTTAGGGGTTAGGGTTAGGGTTAGGGTTAGGGTTAGGACGTTAGGGTTAGGGTTAGTGTTAGGGTTAGGGTTAGGGTTAGGGTTTTAGGGTTAGGGTTAGGGTTAGGGGTTAGGGGTTAGGGTTATGGTTAGGGTTAGGTTTAGGAGGTTAGGGTTAGGGTTAGGGTTAGGGTTAGGGGTTAGTGTTAGGGTTAGGGGTTAGGGTTAGGGTTAGGGTTAGGGGTTAGGGTTAGAAGTAGGGTCAGGGTCAGGGTCAGTGTCAGGTTTAGGGTTAGGGCTAGTGCTGGGCTAGGGCTGAGGGCGGGGCTGGGGCTGGAGGCTAGGGCTGGAGCTAGGGGGCTAGGGGGCTAGGGCTAGGGGGCTGGGAGGCTAGGGCTGGGGCTAGGTGGCTATTGGGCCAGGACTAGGACTATGGCTAGGGGGCTAGGTCTAGGGCTAGGGGGCTAGGGCTGTGGCTAGGGTTATGGGGCTAAGGGGCTAGGGCTAGGGCTGAGGCTAGGGGGCTAGGGGGCTAGGGCTGGGGCTAGGGTTAGGGCTAGGGCTAGGGGGCTAGGGCTTGGGGCTGGGGACTAGGGCTGGGGCTAGGGGGCTTAGTGCTAGGGGGCTAGGACTAGGGCTAGGACTAGGGGGCTAGGGCTAGGGGCCTAGAAGGCTAGGGGGCTAGGAGGCTAGGGCTAGGGGGCTAGGGCTAGGGCTAGGGGGCTAAGGCAAGGGGGCTAAGGCTAGCGGGCTAGGGCTAGGGTTAGGGTAAGGGGTTAGGGTTATGGTTAGGGGGTCAAGGGTTAGGGTCAAGGGTCCTGGCCAGGGCCGGTGTCAAGGCCAGGACCAGAGCCACCAGGGCCAGGGCCAGGGCTGATCAGGGCCAGGGCCAGGGCTGTCATGGTCAGGGCCAGGGCTGTCAGGGTCAGTTTCAGTGCTGTCAGAGTCAGGGTCAGGGCTGTCAGGGTTAGGGTTAGGGTTTAGTGTTTAGGTTTAGGGTTAGTGTTAGGATTAGGGTTAGGGTTAGAGGGTTAGGTTTAGGGTTAGAGGGTTATGGTTAGGGTTATGGTTAGGGTTAGTGTTAGGGGTAGGGTTAGGGGGTTAGGGGTTAGGGGTTAGGGCTAGGGGTTAGGGTTAGGGTTAGGGTTAGGGTTAGGGTTAGGATTATATCACTTTTCAGTTTTTCTGTTAAAATAATTGAACAAGCGACACATATGTGAATTAGTTTACAAAATTTTGCTTTAACGTTTCTGTTCTTTCGATGAAAAATTGTTTCTTTGCTGTAAAGTGGGATATATCACTTTTCAGTTTTCCTGTAGTCCAAATTGAGAGCCACAAAAAATGTGATCCAGTTTACAAAGTATTGCTTTGCGTTTCTGTTCTTCTGTTGGAAATTTGTTCCTGTGCTGTACAGTGTGATATATCACTTTTCAGTTTTCCTGTATTCCTAATTGAGCGAGTGACACACATGTCATTTAGTTTACAAAGTAGTGCTTTGCGTTTATGTTCCTTCTTTGGAAAATTTTTTCCTGTTAGGAATAAGTTAGTGTTATGGTTAGGGTTATGGGTAAGGTTAGGGTTAGGGTTAAGGGTTAGAGTTAGGGCTTAGGGTTAGGGTTAGGGTTAGATGGTTAGGGTTAGGGTTAGGGTTAGGGTTAGGGTTAGGGTTAGGGGTTAGGGTTAGGATTAGGGTTAGTGTTAGGAGTTAAAGTCAGGTTAGGGTTAGGGTTAGGGGTTAGGTTTAGGGTTAGGGTTAGGGTTAGGGTTAGGGGTTAGGGTTAGGGGTTAGGGTTAGGGTTAGGGTTAGGGGTTAGGGTTAGTGTAATTTTCAGTGTCAGGGTCAGGTTTAGGGTTTGGCTAGGGGCTAGGGCTAGGGCTGAGGCTGGGGCTGGGGCTGGAGGCTAGGGCTGGAGAAAGGGGCCTGGGGGGGCTAGGGCTGGGGCTAGGGGGCTGGGAGGCTAGGGCTGGGGCTAGGGGCTTAGTGCTAGGGGCTAGTAGGGCTAGGACTTGGGGGCAGCAGGGCTGGGGGGCTAGAAGTCTAGGGGCTAGGAGGCTAGGGCTGGGGGCTAGGGGCTGGGGCTGGGGGGCTGGGGCAGGCAAGGTGGCTAAGGCTAGCGGGCTAGGGCTAGGGTTAGGAGTAAGGGGTTAGTGTTATGGTTAGGGGTCAGGGTTAGGGTCAAGGGTCAGGGCCAGGGCCGAGGTCAAGGCCAGGACCAGGGCCGCCAGGGCCAGGGCCAGGGCTGCCAGGGCCAGGGCCAGGGCTCTCAGGGCCAGGGCCAGGGCTGTCAGGGTCAGGGCCAGGGCTGTCAGGGTCAGTTTCAGTGCTGTCAGAGTCAGGGTCAGGGCTGTCAGGGGGGTTAGGGGTTAGGGGTTAGGGTTATTGTTAGGGTTAGGGTTAGGGTTAGGGGTTAGGTTTAGGTTTACATGGTTATGGTTAGGGATAGGGTTAGGGTTAGGGTTAGGGGGGGTAGGGTTAGGGGTTAGGCATTAGGGATTAGGGCTAGGAGTTAGGGTTAGGGTTAGGGTTAGGGTTACATGGTTATGGTTAGGGTTACAGGTTAGGGTTAGGGTTAGGGTTAGGGGGTAGGGTTAGGGGTTTAGGGGTTAGGGATTAGTGCTAGGGTTAGGGTTAGGGTTAGGGTTAGGGTTAGGATTATATCACTTTTCAGTTTTTCTGTTAAAATAATTGAACAAGCGACACATATGTGAATTAGTTTACAAAGTTGTGCTTTGCGTTTCCGTTCTTTCGATGAAAAATTGTTTCTTTGCTGTAAAGTTCGATATATCACTTTTCAGTTTTCCTGTAGTCCAAATTGAGCGAGCCACAAAAATGTGATCCAGTTTACAAAGTATTGCTTTGCGTTTCTGTTCTTCTGTTGGAAATTTGTTCCTGTGCTGCACAGTGTGATATATCACTTTTCAGTTTTCCTGTATTCCTAATTGAGCGAGTGACACACATGTGATTTAGTTTACAAAGTAGTGCTTTGCGTTTATGTTCCTTCTTTGGAAAATTTTTCCTGTTAGGTATAAGTTAGCGTTAGGGTTAGGGTTATGGTTAGGGTTAGGTTTAAGCTTAGGGTTAGGGTTAGGGTTAGATGGTTTAGGGTTAGGGTTAGTGTTAGGTTAGGGTTAGGGTTAGGGTTAGGTTTAGGGTTAGAGGTTGAGGGTTAGGGTTAGGGTTAGTTGTTAGGGGTCAGGGTCAGGGTCAGGATCGGGGTCAGGGTCAGGGACAGGGTTATGGGGATAAGGGTTAGGGTTAGGGGTTAGGGTTAGGGTTAGGGTTAGGAGTTAAAGTCATGGTTAAGGGTTAGGGGTTAGGGTTAGGGTTAGGGTTAGGGTTAGGGCGTTAGGGTTAGGGGTTAGGGTTAGGGTTAGGGTTAGTTAGGGTTAGGGTTAGGGTTAGGGTTAGGGTTAGGTTAGGGTTAATGGTTAGGGTTAGGTTTAGGTTAGGTTAGAGGTTAGGGGGTTAGGGTTAGGGGTTAGTGTTAGGGTTAGGGGTTAGGGTTAGGGTTAGGGGTTAGGGTTAAGTAAGGGTCAGGGTCAGGGTCAGTGTCAGGTTTAGGGTTAGGGCTAGTGCTAGGGCTGGGGCTGAGGCTGGGGCTGGGGCTGAGGCTGGGGCTGGAGCTAGGGGCTGGGGGGCTAGGGCTGGGGCTGGGGGCTAGGAGGCTAGGGCTGGGGCTAGGTGGCTATTGGGCCAGGACTAGGACTATGGCTGGGGGCTGAGGCTGGGGCTGGGGGGCTAGGGCTGTGGCTGGGGTTATGGGGCTGGGGCTAGGGCTGGGGCTGAGGCTAGGGGCTGGGGGGCTAGGGGGGGCTAGGGTTGGGGCTAGGGCTGGGGGCTGGGGCTTGGGCTGGGGGCTAGGGCTGGGGCTAGGGGCTTAGTGCTAGGGGGCTGGGACTGGGGGCTGGGACTAGGGGGGCTAGGGCTAGGGGCCTAGAAGGCTAGGGGCTAGGAGGCTGGGGCTAGGGGCTAGGGCTAGGGCTGGGGGCTCAGGCAAGGGGCTAGGGCAGCGGGCTGGGGGCTAGGGTTAGGGTAAGGGGTTAGGGTTATGGGGGGTCAGGGTTAGGGGTCAGGGTCCTGGCCAGGCCAGTGTCAAGGCCAGGACCAGGGCCAGGGCCAGGGCCAGGGCTGTCAGGGCCAGGGCCAGGGCTGTCAGGGTCAGGGCCAGGGCTGTCAGGGTCAGTTTCAGTGCTGTCAGAGTCAGGGTCAGGGCTGTCAGGGTTAGGGTTAGGGGTTAGTGTTTAGGTTTAGGGTTAGGGTTATTGTTAGGGTTAGGGTTAGAGGTTAGGTTTAGGGTTAGAGGTTATGGTTGGGGTTAGGGTTAGGGTTAGTGTTAGGGGGTAGGGTTAGGGGTTGGGGGTTAGGGGTTAGGGCTAGGGTTAGGGTTAGGGTTAGGGTTAGGGTTAGGATTATATCACTTTTCAGTTTTCCTGTTAAAATAATTGAACAAGCGACACATATGTGAATTAGTTTACAAACTTTTGTTTTGCGTTTCTGTTCTTTCATGAAAAATTGTTTCTTTGCTGTAAAGTTCGATATATCACTTTTCAGTTTTCCTGTAGTCCAAATTGAGAGAGCCACAAAAATGTGATCCAGTTTACAAAGTATTGCTTTGCGTTTCTGTTCTTCTGTTGGAAATTTGTTCCTGTGCTGTACAGTGTGATATATCACTTTTTCAGTTTTCCTGTATTCCTAATTGGCGAGTGACACACATGTGATTTAGTTTACAAAGTAGTGCTTTGCGTTTATGTTCCTTCTTTGGAAAATTTTTCCTGTTAGGAATAAGTTAGTGTTATGGTTAGGGTTATGGGTAAGGTTAGGGTTAGGGTTAAGGTAGGGTTACGCTTAGGGTTAGGGTTAGGGTTAGATGGTTAGGGTTAGGGTTAGGGTTAGGGTTAGGGTTAGGGTTAGAGGTTAGGGTTAGGATTAGGGTTAGTGTTAGGGTTAAAGTCATGGTTAGGGTTAGGGTTAGGGGTTAGGTTTAGGGTTAGGGTTAGGGTTAGGGTTAGGGTTAGGGTTAGGGGTTAGGGTTAGGGTTAGGGTTAGGGGTTAGGGTTAGTTAAGGGTCAGTGTCAGGGTCAGGTTTAGGGTTAGGGGGCTAGGGCTAGGGTTAGGGCTGAGGCTGGGGCTGGGGCTGGAGGCTAGGGCTGGAGAAAGGGCCTAGGGGGCTAGGGCTAGGGCTAGGGGCTAGGAGGCTAGGGGGTTGGGGCTGAGGGGGTTTAGGTGTTGGGGGCTAGAACTGGGGCTGGGACTTGGGGGCAAGGGTTAGGGGGCTAGAAGTCTAGGGGGGCTAGGAGGCTAGGGCTAGGGGGGCTAGGGCTAGGGTTAGGCTAGGGGGCTAGGGCAAGGTGGCTAAGGCTAGCGGGGTTAGGGCTTAGGGTTAGGGTAAGGGGTTAGTGTTATGGTTAGGGGTCAGGGTTAGGGTCAGGGTCAGGGCCAGGGTCAAGGCCAGGACCAGGGCCGCCAGGGCCAGGGCCAGGGCTGCCAGGGCCAGGGCCCAGGGCTCTGGGGCCAGGGCCAGGGCTGTCAGGGTCAGGGCCAGGGCTAGGGGGAGTCAGTTTCAGTGCTGTCAGAGTCAGGGTCAGGGCTGTCAGGGGTTAGGGTTAGGGGTTAGGGGTTAGGTTTAGGGTTATTGTTAGGGTTAGGGTTAGGGTTAGGGGTTAGGTTTAGGGTTACATGGTTATGGTTAGGGATAGGGTTAGGGTTAGGGTTAGGGGGGTAGGGTTAGGGGTTAGGCATTAGGGATTAGGGCTAGGGTTAGGGTTAGGGTTAGGGTTAGGGTTACATGGTTATGGTTATGGGGCGTTAGGGTTAGGGTTAGGGTTAGGGGGTAGGGTTAGGGGTTAGTGGGGTTAGGATTAGGACTAGGGTTAGGGTTAGGGTTAGGGTTAGGGTTAGGATTATATCACTTTTCAGTTTTTCTGTTAAAATAATTGAACAAGCGACACATATGTGAATTAGTTTACAAAGTTGTGCTTTTGCGTTTCCGTTCTTCGATGAAAAATTGTTTCTTTGCTGTAAAGTTCGATATATCACTTTTCAGTTTTCCTGTAGTCCAAATTCAGGGCCACAAAAAATGTGATCCAGTTTACAAAGTATTGCTTTGCGTTTCTGTTCTTCTGTTGGAAATTTGTTCCTGTGCTGCACAGTGTGATATATCACTTTTCAGTTTTCCTGTATTCCTAAGGGTTAAAGTGACACACATGTGATTTAGTTTACAAAGTAGTGCTTTTTGCGTTTATGTTCCTTCTTTGGAAAATTTTTCCTGTTAGGAATAAGTTAGCGTTATGGTTAGGGTTATGGTTAGGGTTAGGGTTAGGGTTAGGATAGGGTTACACTTAGGTTTAGGGTTAGGTTTAGATGGTTAGGGTTAGGGTTAGGGTTAGGTTTAGGGTTAGAGGTTAGGGTTAGGATTAGGGTTAGTGTTAGGAGTCAGGGTCAGGGTCAGGATCAGGGGTCAGGGTCAGGGTTTGGGTTAGGGGTTAGGGTTAGGGTTAGGGTTAGGGTTAGGGTTAAAGGGGAGGTTAAAGTTAGGGTTGAGTTAGGAGTTAGGGGTTAGGGTTAGGGTTATGGTTAGGGTTAGGGCTATGGTTAGGGTTAGGGGTTAGGGTTGGGAGTTAGGGTTAGGGTTAGGGGTTAGGGTTAGGGGCTGGGGTTAGGGGTTAGGGGTTAGTGTTGGGGTTAGGGGGGATGGGGGGTCAGGGCTGGGGTTTGGGGGGCGGCTAGGGCTAGGGCTAGGGCTGAGGCTGGGGCTGGACCTGGAGGCTAGGGCTGGAGAAAGGGGCGTAGGGGGCTAGGGCTAGGGCTAGGGGGCTAGGAGGCTATGGCTGGGGCTAGGGGCTTAGTGCTAGGGGGCTAGGACTAGGGCTAGGACTAGGGGGCTAGGGCTAGGGGAGCTAGAAGGCTAGGGGGCTAGGAGGCTAGGGCTAGGAGGCTAGGGCTAGGGCTAGGGGGCTAGGGCAAGCGGGCTAAGGCTAGCGGGCTAGGGCTAGGGTTAGGGTAACGGGTTAGTGTTATGGTTAGGGGGTCAAGGGTTAGGGTCAAGCGTCAGGGCCAGGGCCGAGGTCAAGGCCAGGACCAGGGCTGCCAGGGCCAGGGCCAGTGCTGCCAGGGCCAGGGCCAGGGCTGTGAGGGCCAGGGCCAGGGCTGTCAGGGTCAGGGCCAGGGCTGTCAGGGTCAGGGTCAGTGCTGTCATGGTCAGGGTCAAGGCTGTCAGGGTTAGCGTTAGGGTTAGGGGTTAGGCTTTAGTGTTAGGGGATAGGGTTAGGGGGTCAAAGGTTAGGGTCAAGGGAAAAGGGCCAGGGCAAGGGCCATGTCTGCCAAGGCCAGGGCCAGGGCGAAAGCCAGGAAAAGGGCCGCAAGGGCTGCCAGGGCCAGGGCCTACAGGGTTATCAGGGACAGGGACAGGGCTGCCAGGGCCAGGGCTGTAAGAGTCAGGTCCAGGGCTGTCAGGATCAGGGCCAGGACTGTCAGGGCCAGGGCCAGGGCTGTCAGGGCCAGGGCCAGGGCCAGGGCTGTCAGGGCCACGACGAGGACTATCAGGGTCAGGGCCAGGTCTGTCAGTGTGTTGGAAGCCACGTGATTCGTCTGGCCGGCAGAAATGCGTGCGGGCACAAGGGTCCTTCCGCAACAAGCCTTTATTACAGTCAATAGAAGAAAGGAGGAGAGGAGAGCAGGCTCGGCCACCTCGCGGGCGCAGGTGCCGCTTGCATTGCCCAAAGGACACCATGGCGTCCGCGGGCCCAGCCAGGCGGGCAAGCTCCAGGCAGGGAGAGGGGAGGAGGAGAGGGAGGGGCGCCAGGCCCAGAAGTGGCGCTGTTTATATAATCCCTGGTCTCACCTAAGTGGCGTGTCAATATCCTGATTGGCTGCTCACTCTTTACCCGCCTGATGACTCGGGCCCAGCGTGCTTAGTGTGCTTATGCAATTTGCGCAACCCGAGCATGCGTACTGGAGGTTTTTTTTTTTTTACAGTTTTGAGGGCAAAATATCAGCACCACCTAGTGGCGTCTGAGTCTCAGCTCTCCACATCCCCTTTTGTTTTAATAAATGAAAACTGCCTTAAAGCCTATAAGCGTGGCACAAGAGAGCCTAAGCTCAATCAGCGAGATCCTTCTTTGGGAGTAAGCGATCAAGAGCTTTAGATTACTTCCTTACCCACCAGGTGCAATGGAGACAAGTCCTCTGGGTGCAGGGGGCTAAGGAGAAGATTAAAAGGAGGTGACACCCATTCCCGTGCAATGGAATAAAATTCCAGGGAGTGCAAGGGCTGTCATCCTCCTATCTAAATACCATAGCCGCTTAAGCAAAAGGCAACATTGACTTGGATCACTCATCGACTCAGGGCAATGGGTAAAACCCCTGAGGTGCATCGACTGAGTGTCACAGTCTGTTTTAATTTTTAACATGGATAACCAAATTTTGGGAGATGATCCTTGTTTCAAGGCCACAAGTGTTTTGCGTGATTGCGACCTAGTCACGTTTATGTTGGGTATTGAGTTTGCAGAACAACCAGAGTAAAAACACTAAGCCACAACATAGTGTTGCACCAAACATTCCAACTCCCACCCAATCTTAAAGTAAGAAAAGGCAGAAGAAACCCAGGGTAATAAGCCATCTGTGGGCGATGAATCCACTCGAGTAGAATTAGTGGTCATCTCGCCGCCCTTGACTCTTCAAGTGGTAGCAGATGTATCTGTTGAAAGATCATCTTCAGCTGTCACCAGCTTTCAGCGTGAGGTGCTCGGTACCCAGAATGGATTGTTTTCTTCCTGTGGGAAAACACAGACAGCTTCCTGGATCTTATTAAGATAGGATCCAGGCCTTTCCATTTACCAATTAAGACATCCTTCCATTTGATCATTTCCTTGGGCCTATTGGGCCCTATGCAGTGGAGATCAGCTGCGAATGGCCTTGACTGTCCAAATTCAAAAAATTGAGTGTGAAGAATGCCAGGGAAACGTTCACTCGTGGCACTGAGGCAGAGCCTCCTGGACTCTCCTTTTGTTTTATTACGTAGGATTTTAGGGTGCAGTGTGCATGTTTAATAATACCCTGACTTTGAGGTTATATGGGAGACCGTTAGATGGGTCACTTTTATTGGATGACAAAACTGTCCAAATTTTGAGAAGTATAGGCCGGCCCATTGGCAGTTTTTAGAATTTTGGGCTTTCCCCAGGCACTCCATGCCTCTAGGCAATGTTGAATAACATGGGCTGCCTTTTCTCCAGTCAGAGGAGAAGCAAACACAACTCCAGAGCAAGTATCAACAGAAACATGCAAATATTGAAGTTTACCAAAAAATGAAATGTGAGTAACATCCATCTGCCACACTTGTAGTGGACGGATTCCTCTGGGATTAATCCCAACATGAGGCATAGGTAGAGCTGACAACAATTTTGACATTGGGTAACAATGTCTCTAAGCGTCTTTTCTAGTTATGTCAAATCGATGACATAATGACTCAGCTGTTACATGAAAACTTTATGAAACTCCTTAGCCAATTCTAAATTTGAATTAATGTTAGGGTTACGGTTAGGGTTAGAGTTTGGGTTAGGGGTTACAGGTTAGGGTTAGGGTTAGGGTTAGGGTTAGGGTTAGGGTTAGGGATAGGATTAGGGTTAGGGTTAGGGATAGGGTTAGGGATAGGTTAGGGTTAGGGTTAGGGTTAGAGTGTTAGGGTTAGGGTTAGGGTGAGGGTGAGGTGAGGGTTAGGGTTAGAGTTAGGGTTAGGGGTTAGGGTTAGGGGTTTGGGGTTAGTGTTAGGGTTAGTGTTAGTGTTAGGGTTAGAGGTTAGGGTTAGGGTTAGAGGGTTAGGGTTAGGGTTAGGGTTAGGGTTAGGGTTGGGTTTAGGGTTGGGGTTGGGGTTTAGGTTGGGGTTAGGGTTAGGGTTAGGAAGTTAAGTGTTAGGGGTTAGGGTTAGGGGGTTAAAGTTAGGGTTAAATTAGGGGGTTAGGGTTAGTGTTAGGGGTTAGGGTTAGGGTTAGGGGTTAAAGTCAGGGGTTAGGGTTAGGGTTAGGGTGTTGGGTTAGGTTTAGGGTTATGGTTAGGGGTTAGTGTTAGGGTTATGGTGTTAGGGTTAGGGTTAGGGTTAGGGTCAAGGTCAGGTTCAGGTTCAGGGTTAGGGTTAGGACTAGGGCTATGGCTAGGGCTGGGTCTGGGCCTGGGGCTGGAGCCTAGGGCTGGAGCTAGGGGCTGGGGGCTGGGGCTGGGGCTGGGGCTAGGAGGCTAGGGCTTGGGCTAAGGGGCTGGGGTTAGGGCTAGAAGGCTAGGGCTAGGGGGCTAGGGGACTAGGGTGCTAGGGCTAGGGCTAGGGGGCTAAGGCTGGGTCTGGGGGGGGGGCGAGGGCTAGGGCTAGGGCTGAGGCTAGGGGCCTAGGGGGCTAGGGCTGGGGCTAGGGCTAGTGCTAGGGCTAGGGGCTAGGGCTGGGGCTATGGGGCTAGTGCTAGGGGGCTAGGACTAGGGCTAGGACTAGGTGGTTAGGGCTAGGGCTAGGGGGCTAGGGCTGGGGCTAGGGGGCTATGACTAGGGCCAGGGGGCTAGGGCTAAGTGGGCTAGGGGGCTGGGGGGCTGGGAGGCTGGGGGCTAGGGGGCTAGTTCTTGGGCTAGGGGACTAGGGCTAGGGTTAGGTTTAGGGTACAGGGTTAGGGTTAGAGGGTTAGGTTTAGGGTTATGGTTAAGGGGTTAGCGTTAGGGTTAGGGTTAGGGTTAGGGTTAGGGGTTAGGGTTAGGGTTAGGGTTTTAGGGTTAGGGTTAGGGTTAGGGTCAAGGTCAGTTTCAGTTTCAGGGTTAGGGTTAGGGCTAGGGCTAGGGCTAGGGCTGGGGCTTGGGATGGTGCTGGAGGCTTGGGCTGGAGTTAGGGGCTAGGGGCTAGGGGTAGGAGGCTAGGGTGGCAGGCTGGGGGGCTAGGGTTTAGGGCTAGAAGGCTGGGGCTAGGGGCTGGGGCTAGGACTAGGACTAGGGGCGGGGGGGCTAGGGCTAGGGGCTAGGGGACTATGGGGCTATGGCTGGGGGCTGGGGTTGGGGCTTGGTCTATGGGGATAGGGCTAGGGGCTAGGGCTGGGGGCTGAGGCAAGGGGTTAGGGGTCTAGGGGCTGGGGGGCTGGGGCTGGATCTAGGGCTAGGGCTAGGCCTAGGAGGCTAGGGCTAGGGCTAGGGGGCTAGGGCTGGGGCTAGGGGGCTAGTGCTAAGGGGCTATGACTAGGGCTAGGGGGCTAGTGCTAAGGGTGCTAAGGGGCTAGGGGGCTAAGAGGCTAGGGATAGGGGGCTAGGGCGAAGTCTAGGGGGCTAGGTCAGGGGGGTTGGGCTAGCGGGCATTGGCTAGGGGACTAGGGCTAGGGTTAGGGTTAGGGGTTAGGGTTAGGGGGTCAAGGGTTAGCGTCAAGAGTCAGGGCGAGGGTCAGGGTCTGGGCCAGGACCAGGGCTGCCAGGGCCAGGGCCAGGGCTGCCATTACCAGTACCAGCGTTGCCAGGGCCAGGGCCAGGTCTGTCAGGGCCAGGGCCAGGGCTGTCATGGTCAGGGTCAGGGCTGTCAGGGTTAGGGTTAGGGTTAGGGGTTAGGGGTTAGAGTTAGTGGTTAGGGTTAGGGGGTCAAAAGTTAGGGTCAAGGGTCAGGGGCCAGGGCCAGGCCCAGGGCTGCCAGGGCCAGGGCCAGGGAGAGGGCCGAAAGGCCTGCCAGGGCCACAAGAGTTTGCGCGATTGCGACCTAGTCACGTTTATGTTGGGTATTGAGTTCGCAGAACAACCAGAGTAAAAACACTAAGCCACAACATAGTGCTGCACCAAAATTCCAACCCCCACCCAATCTTAAAGTAAGAAAAGGCAGAAGAAACCCAGGGTAATAAGCCATCTGTGGCGATGAATCCCACTCGAGTAGAATTAGTGGTCATCCTCGCCACTTGACTCTTCAAGTGGTAGCAGGTGTATCTGTTGAAAGATCATCTTCAGCTGTCACCAGCTTTTCGCGTGTTCTTTTCATGTTCTTTCGATGGAAACTTGTTTCTGTGCTTTTGTGCCATACAGTGCGAGATGACACTTTTCAGTTTTCTTGTATTCCTAATTGAGCGAGCAACACAAATGTGATTCTGTTTAAATGTAGTGCTTTGCTTTTCTGTTTTTCGTTCAAAACTTGTTCCTTTGCTGTACAACGTGATATATCACTTTTCAGTTTTCCTGTATTCCTCATTGAGCAAGTGATACACATGTGATTTAGTTTACAAAGTAGTGCTTTGCATTTATGTTCTTTGGTGGGAAACTTGTTCCTGTTAGGAACAAGTTAGCTTTATTGTTAAGGTTAGGGTTAGGGTTAGTGTAGGGTTAGGTTTTTGGGTTGGGATAGGGTTAGGGTTATGGTTAGGGTTAGCGTTTTGGGTTATCGTTAGGGTTAGTGTTAGGGAGTTAGGGTTAGGATTATATCACTTTTCAGTTTGCCTTTTATAATAAATGAAAGGGCGACACATATGTGAATTAATTTACAAAGTTGTGCTTTGTGTTTCTGTTCTTTTGATGGAAACTTGTTTCTGTGCAGTACAGTGCGAGATAACACTTTTCACTTTTCCTGTATTCCTAGTGGAGCAAGCAACACACATGTGATTCCATTTAAAAGTAGTGCTTTGCTTTTCTGTTCTTTCGTTGGAAACTTCTTCCTGTGCTGTACAGTGCGATATATCACTTTTCAGTTTTCCTGTATTCCTGATTGAGCTAGCAACACACATGTGACATAGTTTACGATGTAGTGCTTTGCGTTTATGTTCTTTTGTTGGAAACTTGGGTTATGGTTAGGGTTAGGATTAGGATTAGGGTTAGGGTGAGGGTTATATCACTTTTCAGTTTTCCTTTTTATAATAATTGAACATGCGACACATTTGTGAATTAGTTTACTAAGTTGTGCTTTGCGTTATTGTTCTTTAGATGGAAACTTGATTCTGTGCTGTACAGTGCGATATATCACTTTTCAGTTTTCCTGTATTCCTAATTTAACTAGAAACACACATGTGATTTAGTTTACAAATTAGTGCTTTGCGTTTCTGTTCTTCTGTTGGAAACTTATTTCTGTGCTGTACAGTGTGATATATCACTTTTTAGTTTTCCTGTCATAATAATTTAACGGGCAACACGTATGTGAATTAGTTTACAAAGTTGTTCTTTGCTTTTCTGTTCTTTTGTTCGAAACATGTTCCTGTGCTGTACAGTGCGATATATCACTTTTCCGGTTTCCTGTATTCCTAATTGAGCGAGTGACACACATGTGATTTAGTTTACAAAGTAGTGCTTTGCGTTTATAGTCTTTTATTGGAAACTTGTTCTGTTTGGAACAAGTTAGGTTTAGGGTTACGGTTAGGGTTAGGGTTACGGGTTAGGGTTAAGGTTATGGTTAGGGTTAAGGTTAGGGTTCTGAGGGTTAGGGTTAGGGTTAGGGTTATATCACTTTCAGTTTTCCTGTTATAATAATTGAACAGGCGTACGTATGTGAATTAGTTCTACAATGTTGTGCTTTTGCGTTTCTGTTCTTTGGATGGAAATTGTTTCTTTGCCATACAATTTGATATATCACTTTTCAGTTTTGCTGTATTTCTAATTGAGCGAACAACACACATGTGATTTAGTTTACAATGTAGTGCTTTGCTTTTTCTGTTCTTTCGTTGAAACTTGTTCCTCTGCTGTACAGTGCGATATATCACTTTTCAGTTTTCCTGTATTCCTAATTGAGCGGCGACACACATGTAATTTTATTTACAAAGTAGTACTTTGTAGGAACAAGTTACGTTTAGGGTTAGGGTTAGGGTTAGGGTAGGGTTAGGGTTAGGGTTAGGGTTAGTGTTAGTGTTAGGGGGTAGGGTTAGTGTTAGGTTATGGTTAGGGTTATATCACTTTTAAGTTTTCATGTTATAATAATTGAACAGGCAACACGTATGTGAATTAGTTTACAAAGTTGTGCTTTACGTTTCTGTTCTTTCATACAAACATGTTCCTGTGCTCTAAAGTGCGATATATCTCTTTTCGGTTTTCCTGTATTCCATATTGAGCGAGAGACACACATGTGATTTAGTTTACAAAGTACTGCTTTGCTTTTCTGTTCTTTCGTTCGAAACTTATTCCTGTGCTGTACTGTGCAATATATCACTTTTCATTTATCCTGTATTCCTAATTGAGCGAGTGACACACATATGATTTAGTTTACAACATAGTGTTTTGCTTTTCTGTTCATTCTTTGGAAACTTGTTCCTGTGCTATACAGTGCGTTATATCACTTTTCAGTTTTCCAGTATTCCTAATTGAGCAAGCGACACACATGTGATTTAGTTTACAAAGTAGTGCTTAAGCTTTTTTATGTTCTTTGGTTGAATCTTGTTCCTATTAGGAACAAGTTAGGGTTATAGTTGGGTTAGGGTAGGGTTAGGGTTAGGGCTAGGGTTAGGGTTATGGTTAGGGTTAGGGTTAGGGGGTTAGGGTTAGTGTTAGGGTTATAGTTATTGTTAGGGAGTTAGGGTTAGGGTTAGGGTTAGGGTTATGTCACTTTTCAGTTTTCCTGTTATAATAATTGAACAGGCTACACGTATGTGAATTAGTTTAAAAAGTTGTGCTTTGCATTTCTGTTCTTTCGATGAAAACTTGTTTCTTTGATGTACAGTTCGATATATCACTTTTCAGTTTTCCTGTATTCCTAATTAAGCAAGTGACACAAATGTGATTTAGTTTACAAAGTAGTGCTTTGCTTTTCTGTTCTTTTGTTTGAAACTTGTTCTGTGCTGTACAGTGTGATATATCACTTTTCAGTTTTTCTGTATTCCTAATTGAGTGAGTTACACACATGTACTGTAGTTTATAAAGTTGTGCTGTGCTTTTCTGTTCATTTGTTGGAAACTTGTTCCTGTAGGAACAAGTTAGCGTTAGGGATATGGTTAGAGTTACAGTTAGGGTTAGGGTTAGGGTTAGGGTTAGGGTTAGGTTAGGGTTAGGGTTAGGCTTAGGGTCAGGGTTAGGGGGGTTAGGGTTAGGGTTAGGGTTAGGGTTAGGGTTAGGGTAGGGTTAGGGTTAGGCTTAGGGTCAGGGTTAGGGGTTAGGGTTAGGGTTAGGATTAGGGTTAGGGTTAGGGTTAGGGGTTAGGGTTAGTGTTAGGGTTATAGTTATTGTTAGGGGTTAGGGTTAGGGTTAGGGTTAGGGTTATGTCACTTTTCAGTTTTCCTGTTATAATAATTGAACAGGCTACACGTATGTGAATTAGTTTAAAAAGTTGTGCTTTGCATTTCTGTTCTTCGATGAAAACTTGTTTCTTTGATGTACAGTTCGATATATCACTTTTCAGTTTTCCTGTATTCCTAATTAAGCAAGTGACACAAATGTGATTTAGTTTACAAAGTAGTGCTTTGCTTTTCTGTTCTTTTGTTTGAAACTTGTTCCTGTGCTGTACAGTGTGATATATCACTTTTCAGTTTTTCTGTATTCCTAATTGAGTGAGTTACACACATGTACTGTAGTTTATAAAGTTGTGCTGTGCTTTTCTGTTCATTTGTTGAAACTTGTTCCTGTAGGAACAAGTTAGCGTTAGGGATATGGTTAGAGTTACAGTTAGGGTTAGGGTTAGGGTTAGGGTTAGGTTAGGGTTAGGGGTTAGGCTTAGGGTCAGGGTTAGGGGTTAGGGTTAGGGTTAGGGTTAGGGTTAGGGTAGGGTTAGGGTTAGGCTTAGGGTCAGGGTTAGGGGTTAGGGTTAGGGTTAGGATTAGGGTTAGGGTTAGGGTTAGGGTTAGGGTTATATCCTTTTCAGTTTACCTGTTATAATAATTGAACAGGCGACAGGTATCTGAATTAGTTTACAAAGTAGTGCTTTATGTTTCTGTTCTTCTGTTGGAAACTTGTTTCTGTGCTGTACAGTGTGATATATCACTTTTCAGTTATCCTGTAATAATAATTAAAAAAGGGCAACACGTATGTGAAATAGTTTGCAAAGTTGTGCTTTTCGTTTCTGGTCTTTTCGATGGACAGTTTTTTCTGTGCCATACAGTGCGAGATAAGACTTTTCAGTTTTCCTGTATTCCTAAGGAGCAAGCGAAACACATGTGATTCTGTTTAAAAGTAGTGCTTTGCTTTTCTGTTCTTTCGTTGCAAACTTGTTCCTGTGCTGTACAGTCTGATATATCACTTTTCAGTTTTCCTGTATTCCTAATTGAGCGAGCGACACACATGTGATTTAGTTTACAAAGTAGTGTTTTGCTTTTCTGTTCTATCTTTCAAAACTTGTTCCTGTGCTGTACAGTGCGATATATCACTTTTCGGTTTTCCTGTATTCCTAATTGTGCCAGAGGCACACATGTGACTTAGTTTACAAAGTAGTGCTTTGCGATTCTGTTCTGTTGGAAACTTTTTCTGTGCTGTACAGTGCGACATATCACTTTTCGGTTTTCCTGTATTCCTAATTGTGCCAGAGGCACACATGTGACTTAGTTTACAAAGTAGTGCTTTGCGATTCTGTTCTGTTGGAAACTTTTTCTGTGCTGTACAGTGTGATATAGCACTTTTCAGTTTTCCTGTTATAATTATTTAACGGGCGACATGTATGTGAATTAGATTTCAAATTTGTGCTTTGCTTTTCTGTTCTTTCGATTGAAAATTTTTTCTGTGCCGTACAGTGCGAGATGACACTTTTCAGTTTTCCTTTATTCCTAATTGTGAGAGCGACACACATGTGATTCTGTTTAAATGTAGTGCTTTGCTTTTCTGTTCTTTCATTCGAAAATTGTTCCTGTGCTGTACAGTGCGTTATATCACTTTCCAGTTTTCCTGTATTCCTAATTGAGCAAGTGACACACATGTGACTTAGTTTACAAAGTAGTGCTTTGTGTTTATGTTCTTTCGTTGGAAACTTGTTCCTGTTAGGAACAAGTTAGCGTTAGGGTTAGAGTTAGGTTTAGGGTTAGGGTTAGGTTTAGGTTTAGGGTTATGGTTAGGGTTAGGGGTTATGGTTATGGTTATGGTTATGGTTAAGGTTAGGTTTATATCACTTTTCAGTTTTCCTGTTATAATAATTGAACAGGCGACAGGTATGTGAATTAGTTTACAAAGTTGTGCTTTTCGTTTCTGTTTTTTCGTTGGAAACTGGTTTAGGGTTATGGTTAGGGTAGGGTTAGGGTTAGGGTTAGGGTTAGGGTTATGGTTAGGGTTAGGGTTAGATGTTATGTTTAGGGTTAGTGTTAGGGTTAGTGTTAGGGTAAGGGTTAGTCTTATATCACTTTTCAGTTTTCCTGTTATAATAATTGAACAGGCGACACGTATGTGAATTAGTTTACAAAGTTGTGCTTTGCGTTTCTGTTCTTTCGCTGGAAACTTGTTTCTGTGCCATACAGGGAGAGATGACACTTTTCAGTTTTCCTGTATTCCTAATTGAGCGAGCGACACACATGTGATTCCGTTTAAAAATAGTTCTTTGCTTTTCTGTTCTTTCGTTGGAAACTCTTTTCTGTGCTGTATGGTGTGATATATCACTTTTCAGTTTTCCTGTATTCCTTGTATTTGAGCGACACACATGTTCTTTAGTTTACAAAATAGTGCTTTGCTTTGCTTTTCTTCGCTTCGAAACTTGTTCCTGTGCTGAACAATTCGATATATCACTTTTCAGTTTTTCTGTATTCCTAATTGAGCGAGCGACACACATGTGACTTAGTTTACACTGTAGTGTTTTGCGTTTCTGTTATTCTGTTGGAAACTTGTTTCTGTGCTGTACAGTGTGATATATCACTTTTCAGTTTTCCTGTTATAATAATTGAACAGGTGACATGTATGTGAATTAGTTTACAATGTTGTGCTTTGCGTTTCTGTTCTTTCGATTGAAACTTGTTTTTGTGCCATACAGTGCGAGATAACACTTTTCAGTTTTCCTGTATTCCTAATTGAGCGAGCGACACACATGTGATTCCGTTTAAAAGTAGTGCTTTGCTTTTCTCTTCTTTGGTTTGAAACTTGTTCCTGTGCTGTACAGTTTGTTATATCACTTTTCAGTTTTCCTGTATTCCTAATTGAACGAGTGACACAAATGTGATTTAGTTTACAAAGTAGTGCTTTGCATTAATGTTCTTTCATTGGAAACTTGTTAGGGTTAGTTTTAGGGTTAGGGTTAGGTTTAGGTTTAGGGTTAGGGTTAGTGTTAGGGTTAGGGTTAGGGTTCTGGGGGTTAGCGTTAGGGTTAGGGTTAGGGTTAGTCTTATATCACTTTTCAGTTTTCCTGTTATAATAATTGAACAGGCAACACATGTGTGAATTAGTTTACAAAGTTGAGCTTTGCGTTTCTGTTCTTTCAATGGACACTTGTTTCTGTGCTGTACAGTGCGAGATAACACTTTTCAGTGTTCCTATATTCCTAATGGAGCAAGCGACACACATGTGATTCCATTTAAAGGTAGTGCTTTGCTCTTCTGTTTTTTTTTGAAACTTATTCTGTACTGTACAGTGCGACATATCACATTTCAGTTTTCCTATATTCCTAATTTAGCAAGCAACACACATGTGATTTAGTTGTCAAAGTAGTGGTTGGCGTTTCTGTTCTACTGTTAGAAACTTGTTTCTGTGCTGTACAGTGGGATATATCACTTTTTAGTTTTCCTATTATAATAATTGAAAGGGCAACACGTATGTGAATTAGTTTACAAAGTTGTGCTTTGCGTTTCTGTTCTTTCGATGGAAACTTGTTTCTGTGCCGTCCAGTGTGAGATAACACTTTTCAGTTTTCCTATATTCCTAATGGAGCAAGCGACACACATGTGATTCCGTTTAAATGTAGTGCTTTGCTCTTCTGTTTTTTTGTTGGAAACTTGTTCCTGTACTGTACAGTCACGACATATCACTTTTCAGTTTTCCTATATTCCTAATTGAAGCGGCGACACACATGTGATTTAGTTAACAAAATAGTGCTGCGTTTCTGTTCTTCTGTTAGAAACTTGTTTCTGTGCTGTACAGTGGGATATATCACTTTTCAGTTTTCCTGTTATAATAATTGAACGGGCGTCACCTATGTGAATTAGTTTACAATGTTGTGCTTTGCGTTTCTGTTCTTTCTTTTTTTTTTTTTTTTAAACCACGATTATAGCAGCTTTATTTGTAATAGCCGGAACCTGGAAACAACCCAGATGTCCATCAATGGAGGAATTGGTACAGAAATTGTGGTATTTTTATACAATGGAATACTACTCAGCAATCAAAAAGGAGGAAATCATGAAATTTGCAGGCAAATGGTGGGATCTAGAAAAGATCATTCTCAGGGAAATAACTCATATTTTTAATGTTTCATATTTTAAAAATTAATCTACCTTATGCAGTCACTGGCTACAACCATTCAATACTTTTGAGATGTGTTCTCATTTCACTTTTCATTCTCTAATTTATCCCTTAAATGAATCCAATTTACAAGTCAGATTGAAAACAATTTTCCCGAAGCCTGCCTCTAGCATTCTTATCTCATTATCATACCTATTTTACATGCTGTCACTACAATTTTCTCAAAGCCTAACTCTGTCATGTTAATATTTATTAATACATGCAGATCATCATGAAAATCTGAGTAGGTGAAATACATATTTTCATATTCCACTAATAATATTATTTTACTTCATATATATTTACTGAAATATAGATACACATGTTTGCATGATATATATATATATATATATATATATATATATATATATATATATATCTTGTCACAATGCCATGTAATTATGAGTATACTGGGCAGTGATCTAAAGTACTCAAATTTTAAGTTCTGAAACTAAGTTGGATATAACTTTACCATCCTGTGTAACAACTCCAAATATGAAATTATTGTATTGGAGTATTCATGGCTCACTGTAAGAGGGTCAGAGCATAGTAGTATTATCTATGTGTTTGATATCAACATCTAAAAATGGAAAGCTATGCTTCTGATTGGTTGTGTTTCTATTTATTCACTTAACTCACATTTATTAAAATTTCACAGTGAATAATGTCAATATTTTAACCTTACCAAATAAAATATTTTTAAAATCTTCTGGAACTTATTAGAAGATCATAATATGCTACATAGAAAATTTTAGATGACAATGTGGGTTTTGCATTTTAGTCTGTTATATGATGGTTTATATTTATTGAATTATATACATTGAATTATCCCTAAATTTCTCAGATGAAGCCTAGTTGATCATGATGGTTGATGTTTTTGATGTGTTTCTAAATTTTTTTTTATCTTTTATCTTTTTTTTTTCAATGCAGTTTATTCAGGAACCTTGAACAATCATCTGACCCTGGGGAATGCCAGCCCACTTTAAATAGCCTCTGGGTAGCCAACCCCAGCATGCCACGTGGGGAATGAAGGTAGGTCCACATACCTGGCAGCAAGCCAGATCCTCAGCCTTAGCCAAATGTGGAGTTGTTTGTGACAGAGAGCACTCACCATCCGGAAGGTGGAAGGCGGAAACCAGCTCCATCTTTCAGGAGTGGCATTACGCAGCTCTCTACAGTTCCCCCTTTTTGTTTTGGACGCATCAGGCAAGAGTAGAGGTCTGATCTCTGATATTAGAAATAAACTGGGACTTTGTACTGGTGTTCATTTAGGTGTCATCCACCCAAAGAGCATCAGACCCGTCCGATACCTTTTTCTCAGAGGCGGGACCTGGGGCATCAACCCGCATGCAATCAGACATGCTCTTCTCTGGGTCCAAGGCAGCTGACCCTGAGTGCAGTGCTTAGCCTCACATCCTGAGCATAACATTTTAGCTTTCTATGGTAGCCAACCATGCTTGGGGAAACTGTCCTGCTTCAATGGCTGTAAAGGCCTGAATGGTCATGGCTGCATTACGCTGTTGTGAGACTCTAATCTTGCATATATACCACAGGCAAACCAAGGTGACCAACACCAGAAGGCCTGCTAGCGCTCCCATGCCCGCCCATTCCTTCAGATGATTCATGGCTGCAGCAATCCATGATGATAATCCTGTGGCTAGTCCTGCGTCCACTCTGGTAGAATTTACCATGACAATGGCCACTCTCAGCTGCTCCATCGTAGTATCAAATTCTCCAGTCCAATTAACTAAAATATAGCTTGACAATTGTTTAGGCAGATTTTCCCTGTGTTTTGCAGCACAGGGAAAATTCTCATGTTGTATGTTAGTGACACAAAGTCCAGCATACTTTCATTGACAGCCAAGTTGAACAATTTGCCATAGGGTATCAATTTGCTCCTGACCTCGTGGTCAAACCTCTGATTGAATACCATCAAACCTCCTTTTAGTTGAGCATTAATTCCTTTTTGTACATCTAAGGCATGAGCTATCTTGGCTAAAAGGTTATTCAGGGTCTGAGCAGTCTGCCCAGTATGACTCATGGCTAATGCCGTGGTGGTAGCTCCAACAGCTGCCAATGAGATGGCAGTAACAATGGCAGCTGTAATTCCAAAATCCCTTTTCTGTCTGAAGATAGTCATAGCGTGAGGGCATCAATGGGCACAGGCACCCAGCGAGGCTTGCTTTTTTTGCCCAATGCTGTAATGCTAGTAAATTTACTAGCTGGTTACTCACATGCGTTATATCTCTTTTCAGTTTTCTGTATTCCTAATTGAGCGAGTGGCACACATGTGATTTAGTTTACAAAGTAGTGCTTTGCATTTCTGTTCTTTCGTTGGAAACTTGTTCCTGTTAGGAACAAGTTAGGGTTAGGATTAGGGTTAGGGTTAGGGTTAGGGTTAGGGAGGGTTAGGGTTAGGGTAGGGTTAGGGTTAGGGTTAGGGTTAGGGTTAGGGTTGGGGGGCTTAGGGTTAGGGTTAGGGTTATATCACTTTTCAGTATTCCTGTTATAATAATTGAACAAGCGACACGAATGTGAATTAGTTTAAAAGGTGTGCTTTGCGTTTTTGTTCTTTCGATGAAAAATCGTTTCTATGCCATACATTTCAATTTATCACTTTTCAGTTTCCTGTATTCCTAATTGTGTGGCGACACACATGTGATTTAGTTTACAAAGTAGTGATTTACATTTCTGTTCTTCTGTTGGAAACTTGTTTCTGTGCTGTAGAGTGTGATATATCACTTTTCAGTTTTCCTGTTATAATAATTGAATGGGCGTCATTATGTGAATTAGTTTACAAAGTTAAACTTTGCGTTTCTGTTCTTTCAAGCGGAAACTTGTTCTGAAGCTGTACAGTTGGATATATCACCTTTAAGTTTTCCTGTATTCCTAATTGGTGGGTGGCACACATTTGATTTAGTTACAAAGTAGTGCTTTGCGTTTATGTTCTTCGTTGGAAATTTGTTCCTATTAGGAACAAGGAGGTGTTAGTTAGGAGTTATGGTTAGGGTTCACAGTTAGGGTTAGGGTTAGGGTTAGGGTTAGGGTTAGGGTTAGGGTTAGGGTTAGGGGCTTAGGGTTAGGGTTAGGTTAGGGTTTTGGTTAGGGTTTTGGTTAGGGTTAGGGGCTTAGGATTAGGGTTGGGTTATATCACTTTCAGTTTTCCTGTTATAATAATAATTGAAGGCGACGTGTGTGAATTAGTTTACAAAAGTTGTGCTTTGCGTTTCTGTTCTTTCGTTGGAAACTTGTTTCTGTGCCCTTATGATTGAGATAACACTTTTCCAGTTTTCCTGTATTCCTAATTGAGCGGCGACACATGTGTTTTCGTTTAAAAGCAGTGCTTTGCTTTTCTGTTCTTTTTCGAACTTGTTCCTGTGCTGTACAGTGAGTTATATCTTTTCAGTTTTTCTGTATCCCTAATTAAGTGAGTAGCACACATGTGATTTAGTTACAAAGTAGTGCTGCGTTTCTGTTCTTTCCTTAGGAACAAGTTAGGGTTAGGGTTAGGGTTAGGGTTAGGGTTAGGAGTTGGGTTAGGGTTAGGGTTAGGGTTAGGGTCAGGGTTAGGTTTAGGGTTTAGGGTTGGGGTCAGGTTAGGATGAGGTTAGGGTTTAGGGTTAGGGGCTTAGGGTTAGGGTTGGGGTTAGGGTTATAACACTTTTCAGTTTCCTGTTATTGTAATTGAACAGGCAAAGCAATGTGATAGTTTACAAAGTTGTGCTGCGTTTCTGTTCTTCCATGAAAACTTGTTTCTTTGCCTTACATTTCAGTTTTTCTTTCCAGTTTCCCTGTATTCCTAATTGAGTAAGCGACACATGTGATTTACTTTACAAAGTAGTGCTTTGCGTTTCTGATCTTCTATTTGAAACTTGTTCCTGTGCTGTACAGTTCGATATATAACTTTTCAGTTTTCATGTTATGATAATTGAGCAGGTCTCACACGTATGTGAATTAGTTCTAAAAGTTGTGCTTTGTGTTTCTGTTCTTTGATGAAAACTTGTTTCTTTGCCATAATTTCCATATCTTTCTTTTTCCTGTATTCCTAATTGAGTGGCGACACACATGTGATTTAGTTTAGAAAGTAGTGCTGCGTTTCTGCTCTTCTGTTGGAAACTTGTTTTTGTGCTGTACAGTGTGATATATCACTTTTCAGTTTTCCTGTTATAATAACTGAATGGGGGACCCATCTGTGAATTAGTTTACAAAGTTGTGCTGCGTTTCTGTTCTTTCGATGAAAACTTGTTTCTTTGCCATACATTTTGATATATCGCTTTTTAGTTTTCCTGTTTTCCTATTTGGACGGCCTGACACAAATGTGATTTAGTTTAAAAAGTTGTGCTTTGCCTTTCTATTCTTTGTTTGGAAACTTGTTTCTATGCACTAGAGTGGGAGATATCACATTTCAGTTTTCTTGTATTTCTAATTGAGCAGACTACATGTGTTACTTAGTTTACAAACTTATGATTTACATTTCTGTTCTTTGTTTGGAATCATCTTTCTGTGCACTACAGTGGGAGATATCACTTTTCAGTTTTTTCCTGTATTCCTAATTGGTAGGCGACACACATATTAAGTAGTTTGCAAAGTTGTGCTTCATATTTCTTTTCTTTGGTTGGAAACTTGTTTCTCCAGAAAATTTAATTCACGAGATATCACTTTTCAGTTTTCCTGGATTCCTAATTGAACAGGTGACACACATGTGATTTAGTTTTCAATGTTGTGCTTTTCTTTTCTGTTCATTCATTGCAAACTTCTTTCTGTGCTCCTAAATTGGAAATATCACTTTTCAGTTTTCTAGTATTCCCTAATTGTGCAGGACACACACAGGTTGCCTAGTTACAAAAGATGTGCTTTACATTTCTGTTCCAACCGTTGAAAACTTGTTAGTGTGAGGTACAATGCGAGATATCACTTCTCAGTTTTCTGTATTCCTAATTGAGCAGGTGACACACATGTGATTTAGTTTCCAAAGTTGTGCTGCGTTTCTGTTTTTATTGGAAACTTCTTTCTCTGCTCTAAAGTTAAAAATATCACGTTTCAGTTTTCCTGTATTCCTAATAGAAATTTGTAAAAACAAATTTACTTAGTTTACAAAGTTGTTCTTTACATTTCTGTACTTTCGTTGGAAATTTCTTTCTGTGCTCTCAAGTGGGAGATCTCACGTTTCAGTTTTCTGTATTCCTAATGGAGCAGACGACACAAATGTGATTTAGTTTACAAAGTTTTGCTTTGCCTTTCTATTCTTTTGTTGAAACTTGTTTCTGCTTTTTTCTGTGGATATATCACATTTCAGTTTCCTGTATTCCTAATTATAGGGCTATACACATGTTACGAGCATACAAAGTTGTACTTTACATTTCTGTTCTTTCATTGGAAACTTGTTTTTCTGTGAGGTACAGTAAACAGATATAACTTTTCAGTTTTACTGTATTCCCTAATTGTGCAGGTGACACACAGGTTACTTAGTTTACAAAGTTGTGCTTTTCCTTTCTGTTCTTTTGTGGGAAACTTGTTTCTGTGAGGTACAGTGAGATATCACTTTTCAGTTTTCCTGTATTCCTAAGTCAATGGGGAGACTCACATGCGATTTAGGTTCAAAAGTTGTATTTTGCCTTTCTGTTGTTTCATTGGAAACTTCTTTCAATGGCTTTAAAGTGGGAGATATCACTTTTCAGTTTTCCATTATTCCCTAATTGTACAGGCGACACACATGTTAGTGGATTTACAAACAACTTTACATTTCTGGTCTTCGTTGGAAACTTGTTTGTATGCACTACAGTGGGAGATATCACTTTTCAGTTTTCATGTAATCCTAATTGAACTGGCGACACACATGTGATTTAGTTACCAAAGTTGGCCAATGCGTTTCTGTTCTTTCATTGTAAATTTCTTTCTGTGCTCTAAAGTGGGAGATATCACTATTCAGTTTTCCTGTATTCCTGCAGCACAGGGCGACACAAATGTGATTTAGTTTAAAAACAAAGTCCAGCCTTTCTATTCTTTTTATTGGAAACTTGTTTGATGCACTACAGTGGGAATATCACTTTTCAGTTTTCATGTATTCCTAATTGAATAGGCGACAAGCGTGTGATTTAGTTGAATGTTTTTGCTAACGTTTCTGTACTTTCATTAAGGAACTACTTTCTGTGCTCTAAAGTGGGAGGGTTAGGGTTAGGGGTTAGGGTTAGGGTTAGGCTTAGGGTGAGGTTTACAGTTAGGGGTTAGGGTTAGGGTTAAGGTTGGGATATATAACTTTTCAGTTTTCCTGTTATAATAATTGAACAGATGACACATATGAATTAGTTTCAAAGTTGTGCTTTGTTTTCTGTTCTTCGATGAAAACTTATTTCTGTTCTTTGATGAAAACTTGTTTCTTTGCTGTAAAAGTTCGATATATGACTTTTCAGCTTTCTGTACCTAATTGAGCAAGTGACACATATGTGATTTAGTTTACAAACTAGTGCTTTGCGTTTATATTCTTTAGTTTGAAACTTGTTTATGTTGGAACAAGTTTGGGTTATAGTAAGTTGAGTTAAGGTTAGGGTTAGGGGTAGGATTAGGGTTACGGGTTAGGGTTAGAATTAGGGATAAGTTAGTGTGGCTGGGTTAGGGTTAGGGTTAGTTACAGTTAGGTTTCTGATTCTGCAGTTAGGGTTAGGGTTATATCACTTTTCAGTTTTCCTGTTAAAATAATTGAACAAGCAACACATCGTGAATTAGTTTACAAGTTGTGCTTTGCGTTTCTGTTCTTTCAATGAAAAATTGTTTCTTTGCTGTAAGTTGATATATCACTTTTCAGTTTTCCTGTAGTCCTAATTGGTGAGCCACAAACATGTGATCTACTTTACAAAGTATTGATTTTTGCGTTTCTGTTCTTCTGTTGGAAATTTGTTCCTGTGCTGTACAGTGTGATATATCATTTTCGCCTTCCTGTTATAATAATTGAATGGGCGACACGCGTGAATTAGTTTACAAAGTTGCTTCTCATGCTTCTGTTCTTTCGACGTAGGAAACTTGTTCTGAGCTGTCAAAGCAGATGCATGTTTCATTTAAGTTTAACAATATTTTAATGTTCCCCAGTGGCATACATGTGATTTAGTTTACAAATTAGTAACATTAAGCGGCTACTATTGCTTAAGGCTAATTTGTTCCCGTTAGGAACAAATTATTCTGGAGGTTACTTGCGGTTACTGTGAAGAAACTCTAGGTTAGGTTAGGCCTGGCAAGTAGGCTTAGCATTAGGCTTATGGGGCTTAGGGTTAGGTTAGGCAAGGTTTTGGTTACACTGTTTGGTTAGGTTAGCTTAGACCTGCCCAGAGGTATATCAGTAAGACAATTATAATAATTAGAAGGCTCTCTATGCCTGTGGAATTAGTTTCAGTTGTGCTTAAAAATGTCTCGTTCTTCGCTTGGAAAGCGTTTTCTAACGGTGCGGTGCATAACACTTTTAAGCCATGCATTCCCAAGCGAGAAGGTACAAAGTAGAGCAGAGGAAAAAAAAGAGTATGAGGCCATAAAGTCACCCTATGTAGCCCTGACCTTAAGAAGGGCAGGTGGAACCTAATCACTCTTTCAGTTTTCTCTGTATTCCTCCAATCTTGGGCTTCAGGTGAGAGGAATAATTTTCTGGTGTGGGTTAAAGTTTTGCTTGGGTTGGAGTTCTTCCTTAGGAACAGGTTGGGTTAGGTTAGGTTAAAGAGGTTGGGTTAAATAGGTTAGGCCAGGTTAGGGTTAGGCCCAGGGTTGGGTGAGGTTTAGGGTTGGGTAGGGTTGGGATGAGGGTTAGGGTTAGGTTAGGGGCTTAGGGTTAGGGTTGGGGTTAGGGTTATAACACTTTTCAGTTTTCCTGTTATAAGAATTGAACAGGCAAAGCAGTGTGAATTAGTTTACAAAGTTGTGCTTTATGTTTCTGTTCTTCGATGAAAACTTGTTTCTTTGCCTTACATTTCGAGTTTTCTCGCTTTTCAGTTTCCCTGTATTCCTAATTGAGTGAGCGACACACATGTGATTTACTTTACAAAGTAGTGCTTTGCGTTTCTGATCTTCTGTTGGAAACTTGTTCTCGTGCTGTACAGTTCGACATATAACTTTCAGTTTTTCATGTTATGATAATTGAACGGGTGACACGATATGAATTAGTTCAAAGTTGTGCTTTGTGTTTCTGTTCTTTGATGAAAACTTGTTTCTTTGCCATATGTTCCATATATATTTTCTTTTCCCGTATTCCTAATTGAGTGAGTGACACACATGTGATTTAGTTTTAGAAAGTAGTGTTTGCGTTTCTGCTCTTCTGTTGGAAACTTGTTTTTGTGCTGTACAGTGTGATATATCACTTTTCAGTTTTCCTGTTATAATAACTGAATGGGGACCCATCTGTGAATTAGTTTACAAAGTTGTGCTTTATGCGTTTCTGTTCTTTTCGATTAAAACTTGTTTCTTTGCCATTGTTTGATATATCGCTTTTTTTAGTTTTCCTGTTTTCCTATTTGAGCGGATCTATTAACAAATGTGATTTAGTTTAAAAAGTTGTGCTTTGCCTTTCTATTCTTTTGTTGAAACTTGTTTCTATGCACTAGAGTGGGAGATATCACATTTCAGTTTTCTTGTATTTCTAATTGAACAGGCATACATACATGTTACTTAGTTTACAAACTTGTGATTTACATTTCTGTTCTTTGTTTGGAATCATCTTTCTGTACACCACAGATGGGAGATATCACTTTCAGTTTTCCGTATTCTAATTGAGCCGGCGACACACATGTTAAGTAGTTTTGCAAAAGTTGTGCTTCATTTCTTTTCTTCGATTTGGAAACTTGTTTCTCTGAGGTGCACGTAGATATCACTTTTCAGTTTTCCTGTATTCCTAATTGAACAGGTGACACATGATTTAGTTTCCAATGTTGTGCTTTTCTTTCTGTTCATTCATTGCAAACTTCTTTCTGTGCTCTAAAGTGAAGATATCACTTTTCAGTTTTCTAGTATTCCCACTGTGCAGGGGACACACAGGTTGCCTAGTTTACAAAGATGTGCTTTACATTTCTGCTCTTTTCAAGGAAACTTGTTAGTGTGAGGTACAATGTAGATATCACTTTGCCTTTCCCTATTCCTAATTGAACGGTGACACACATGTGATTTAGTTTCCAAAGTTGTGCTTTATGCTTTCTGTTTTTTATTGAAACTTTCTCTGCTCTAAAGTGGAGATCACATTTCCAGTTTTCCCTGTATTCCTAATAGAGCAGGAGAAACACATGTTATTTAGTTTACAAAGTTGTTCTTTACATTTCTGTACTTTAGATTTGGAAATTTCTTTCTGTGCTCTCTCAAGTGGGAGATCTCACGTTCAGTTTTTCTGTATTCCTAATGGGCTGGGCACACAAATGTGATTTAGCTTTACAAAGTTTTGCGGGTTTTGCCTTTCTATTCTTTTGTTCGAAACTGTTTCTGTGCACTACTGTGGATATATCACATTTTCAGTTTCCTGTATTCCTAATTGAGAGGGCTATACACATGTTACCGAAAGCATACAAAGTTGTGCTTTACATTTCTGTTCTTTCATTAGAAACTTGTTCTGTGAGGTACAGTCGTAGATATAAACTTTCAGTTTTACTGTATTTCCTAATTGTGCAGGTGACACATATTTACTTAGTTTACAAAGTTGTGCTTCCTTTCTGTTCTTTTGTGGGAAACTTGTTTCTGTGAGGTACAGTCACGAGATATCACTTTTCAGTTTTCCTGGTGTTCCTAAGTCAATGGGGAGACTCACATGCACTAGGGGTTCCAAAGTTGTGTTTGCCTTTCTGTTGTTTCATTGAAACTTCTTTCTGTGCTTTAAAGTGGGAGATATCACTTTTCAGGTTTCCTCGATTCCCAATTGTACAGGCGACACACATGTTAATTAGTTTACAAAAAGGGTTGCCAGTTTTAGCATTTCTGGTCTTTTCATTGAAACTTGTTTCTATGCACTACAGTGGGAGATATCACTTTTCAGTTTTCATGTAATCCCAATTGAACTGGCGACAGACGTACTTGATTTAGTTACCAAAGATTTGTGCTTTTGCGTTTTCTGTTCTTTCATTAAAATTTCTTTCTTGTGCTCTAAAGGGAGATATCACTATTCAGTTTTCTGTATTCCTAATTGAGCGGGCGACACAAATGTGATTTAGTTTAAAAAGTTGTGCTTTGCCTTCGGCCTTTTTTGTTGGAAACTTGTTTGTATGCACTACAGTGGGAGATATCACTTTTCTGTTTTCATGTATTCCTAATTGAACGGGCGACAAACATGTGATTTAGTTTCGAATGTTTTGCTTTGCGTTTCTGTACTTTCATTGGGAACTACTTTCTGTGCTCTAAAGTGGGAGAGTTAGGGTTAGGGGTTAGGGTTAGGGGTTAGGCTTAGGGTGAGGGTTAGGGTTAGGGGTTAGGGTTAGGGTTAAGGTTAGGGATATATAATCTTTTCAGTTTTCCTGTTATAATAATTGAACAGGCGACACATATGTGAATTAGTTTCAAAGTTGTGCTTTGTTTTCTGTTGATGAAAACTTATTTCTGTTCTTTCGATGAAAACTTGTTTCTTTGCTGTAAAGTTCGAGTATATGACTTTTCAGCTTTCCTGTACTCCTAATTGAGCAAGTGACACATATGTGATTTGGATTTACAAACCAGTGCTTTGCGTTTATATTCTTTAGTTGAAACTTGTTTATGTTAGAACAGTTAGGGTTTATGGTAAAGGTGGAGTTTAGGGTTAGTAGGATTAGGTTTCTGAGGTTAGGGTTAGAATTAGGGATAGGGTTAGTGTGGCTGGAGTTAGGGTTAGGGGCACGATTAAGTTAGGGTTACGTACGATTACAGTTAGGTTAGGGTTATATCACTTTTCGCCTTTCCTGTTAAAATAATTGAACAAGCAACACATACGTGAATTAGTTTACAAATTTGTGCTTTGCATTTTCTGTTCTTTCAATGAAAAATTGTTTCTTTGCTGTAAAAGTTCGATATATCACTTTTCAGTTTTTCCTGTAGTCCTAATTGATTGAGCCACAAACATGATCTCCTTTACAAAAGTATTGCTTTGCGTTTCTGTTCTTCTGTTGGAAATCTGTTCCTGTGCTGTACAGTGATATATCACATTTTCAGTTTTCCTGTATTCCCTAATTGCGAAAGGACACACATGTGATTTAATTTACAAAGTATTAGTGCTTTGCGTTTTATTATGTTCCTTTGTTGGAAAATTTTTCCTGTTAGGAATAAGTTAGCGTTATGGTTAGGATTAGGGTAGGTTACGTTTAGGGTTAGGTTAGTTTAGGGTTAGATGGTTAGGGTTAGGGTTAGTCAGGTTGTGGGGTCAGGTCAGGGTTTGGTTTTTAGGGGTCAGGTTAGGGTCAGGATGGGTCAGGGTCAGGCTTTAGGGGTTAGGGTTAGAGGCCAGGTTGGGGTTAGGGTTAGGGTTAGTTTAGGTTAGGATTTGGGGTTACAAGCTAGGTCAGGGTTAGAGGTTAGGGTTAGGGGGTTAGGGCTAAAGAAAGATTTAGGGTTAGGGGTTAAGGTTAGGAGTTAGGGTTGTTAGGGCCAGGTTAGAAGTTAGAGTTTGGTTTTGTGGACGGGGTCGGGGTCAGGATCGGGGTCAGGGTCAGGGTCAGGGGAGTGTTAGGTCAGGTCAGGGTGAGGGTCAGGGTTAGGTTGCGGGTTAGGCTTTTGTGGTTAGGTTAGGTTAGGTGCTAAAAGTCAGGTTAGGGTTAGGGTTCAGTTAGGTTAGTTTAGGGTTAGGTTTTAGGGGTTAGTGTTAGGGTTAGGGTTAGGGGGTTAGGGTTAGGGTTAGGGGCAGTGTTATGGATAGTGTTAGGGTCAGGGTCAAGTCAGGGTTAGGTTAGGCTAGGGCTAGCTGTGGCTGGGGCTGGAGTTGGGTTGGAGGCTAGGGCTGGACCTAGGGATTAGGGAATAGGGTAGGGCTATAGGCTGGAGGCTAGGCTGGGCTGGGAGGCTGAGGCTAGGGTTAAGGGGCTGGGGCCAGGGCTCGGGGCTAGGACTGGGCTAGGCTAGGACTGGGGACCAGCTACTGGGCTAGGGCTGGGGCCAAGGGGCCAGGGCTAGCGGGCTGGGGGACTAGGGGTGGGAGGGCTAGGCTAGGGGCTGGGTCTGGGGCTAGAGGTCAGGGCCAGGAGGCTATGGCTAGGGCTGGCTAGGAGTGCTAGGCTGGCTAGGGCTGGGGCTAGGGCTGAGGCTACATCTATGGGGATAGGGCTGGACTAGGGTCTAGGCTGGGGAAGGCGGCTAGTGCTAGGGGCTAGGACTAGGCTAGTAATAGGGAGCTAGGGCTCGGGGCTAGGGCCTGGGGCCAGGAGGCTATGGCGAGGGGCTAGGGCCAGGGCTAGGGGCTAGGGCAAGGGAGGTTGGGCTACGGGTATGGCTGGGGGGCTAGGCTAGGTAAGGGCAGTGTTAGGAGATTGGGTTAGGGTGTCAAGGGTTAGAGTCAAGGGTCTGGGCCAGGTCAGGTCCTAGCCAAGGACCAGGGCCCCGAACCAGGGCCAGGACTGCCAGGACCAGGAACAGGGCTGCCAGCCAGGGCCAGAGCTGTCAGGTGGGGCCAGGTCTGTCAGGGTCAGGGCCAGGGCTGTCAGGGTCAGGGACAGTGCTGTCGGGATCAGGGTCAGCTGTCAGGGTTAGGGTTAGGGTTAGGGGTTAGGGTTTTGGGGTTAAGGTTAGGGTCAGGGTCAAGGGGGCCATGGCCAGACCAGGCCTGGCGGGCCAAGGCCAGAGAGGCCACAATGGCTGTCAGGGCAACAACCCACAAGATGCGTCCTGGAGGTTTTTTTACAGTTTTGAGGGCAAATGTCAAGCCACCTAGTGGCCTCTGAGTCTCAGTCTCCACATCCCCTTTTGTTTTAATAAATGAAAACTGCCTTAAAGCCTATAGCATGGCCCAAGAGAGCCCTGCTCGATCAGCGTGCTCCTTCTTTGGGGAGTAAGCGATCAGACTTTAGATTACTTCTTACCCCACCAGGTGCAATGGAGACAAGTCCTCTGGTGCAGGGGGCTAAGGGAGAAGGTAAGGGAGGTGACACCATTCCGTGCAATGGAATAAATTCAGGGAGTGCTAAGGGCTGTCACCCTCCCACTGAGTGCTCTCATAGTCGCTAGTAGGCAAGGCAACATTGACTTGGATCACTCATCGACTCAGGCAATGGGTAAACCCTTGAGGTGCATCGACTGAGGTCACAGTCTGTTTTTTTTTAACATGGATAACCAAATTTTGGCGATGATCCATGTTTCAAGGCCACAAGTGTTTGCGCGATCGCGACCTAGTCACATTTATTTGGGTATTGAGTTTGCAGAACAACCAGAGTAAAAACACTAAGCCACAACATATTTCACACCACATATTCCAAACACCACCCAATCTTAAAGTAAGAAAGGCAGAAGAAACCAAGGGTACAATCCATCTGTGGGTGATGAATCCACTGAGTAGAATTAGTGGTCATCCAAGCCGCCCTGACTCTTCAAAGGGTAGCAGGTGTATCTGTTGAAAGATCATCTTAGCTGTCCAGCACCTGAGGCGCCCGGGTACCCAGAATGTATTTTTTTCTTCCTGTGGAAAACACAGACACTCCCTGGGATCTTATTAAGATAGGATCCGCCTTTCCATTGACCAGTTAAGACATCCTTCCATTTGATCATTTCCTTGGGCCTGGGCCTAAGCAGTGGCGATCAGCTGCCTAAATGGCCTTGACTGTCCAAATTCAAAAATTGAGTGTGAAAGATTGCCAAGGAACGTTTCACTGTGGCACTGAGGGCAGAGCCTCTGGACTCTCCCTTTTGTTTTATTAAGTAGGATTTTAGGGTCTGGTGAGCATGTTTAATAATACCTGACTTTGAGGGTTATATGGGGAGACCCGTTAGATGTCACTTTATTGGATGACAAACTGTCCAAATTTTTGAGAAGTATAGGCCGCCCATTGTCGTTTTAGAATTTTGCATTTCCCCAGGCCTCCATTCCTCTAGGCAATGTTGAATAACATGGGCTGCCTTTTCTCAGTCAGGGGAGAAGCAAACACAACTCAGAGCAAGTATCAACAGAAACATACAAATATTGGGATTTACCAAAAAATGAAATGTAGTAACATCCATCTACCACACTTGTAGTGGGCCAGATCCTCTGGGATTAATCCCAACATCAGGCATAGGTAAGAACTGGACAACAATTTTGACATTGGGTTTACAACATTCTAGCTTCTTTTCTAGTTATGTCAAATCAATGACAATGTCTCAGGTGTAACATGAAACTTTTATGAAAACTCCTTAGCCAATTCTAAATTTGAATTAATGTTAGGTTATAGTTAAGGTTACAGTTAAGTTAGGGTTAGGGTTAGAGTTGGGGTTAGGGTTGGGGTTGAGAGAGGTTAGGGTTAGGTTGTGGTTAGGATTAGGTTAGGGTTGGGGTTAGGGTTAGGTTAGGTTAGAGGTGAGGGTTAAGTTAGATTAGGTTAGGGTTAGGTTAGGGTTAGGGTTCGGGGTTAGGTTTAGGGTTAGTGTTGTGGTTAGGGTTAGGTTAGAGTGTTAGGATTAGGTTAGAGGGTTAGGGTTAGGTTAGGTTGGGTTTAGGGTTGGGGGTTGGGTTTGGGGTTGGGGTTAGGATTAGGTTAGGTTTGAGGTTGGGGGTTAGGGTTAGGGTTAGATTAGATCCGGTGAACAGGGGTTAGGATTAGGGGGTTAGGGTTAGGGTTAGGGTTAGAAGTTACGGTTAGGGTTAGGGTTGGGTTAGGGTTCAGGTCAGGTCAGGGTCAGGGTCATTGTTAAAGTTAAAGAGATTTAGTGTTAGGGTTTAGGGTTAGGGTTAGGTTATGGGTTAAAATCAGGTTAGGGTTAGGTTATGGTTAGGGTTAGTGTTTGGGCTAGTGTTAGGGTGTTAAATTAGGGTTGGGTTAGGGTCCCAGGAGTCAGGTCAGGGTCAGGGTCAGGTTAGCTTTAGGCTAGGCTAGGGCTGGGGGCTGGGGCTGAGCCCTAGAGCTGGAGGATAGGGCTGGAGTTAGGGAGCTGAGGGGGTGCTGGGGCTGGGGCTGGGAGGCTGACTGGGCTTGGGCTATGGGGCTAGGGGTGGGGGAGGGCTGAAGGCTGGGGCTAGGGGCTAGGGTTAGGGGCTAGGGGCAGGGCTGGGGCCAGGACTAGGACTGGGGCTGGGGCCCAGGGCTGGGGCTGGGGGCTAGGGCTGGGTCTAGAGTGGATAGGGCTAGAGCTAGGGCTAGGGCTGAGGCTACAGGAGGTCTGGGGGGGGCTAGGGCTAGGGCTGGGCTAGGGCCTGGGGGCTGGGGCAGGCTGCGTCTGGGGCTGAGCTGGGGTCTGTTGCTGGGGGGCTGGGACCTGGGGCTGAGACTAGGGGCTTAGGATAGGCAGTTAGGGCTGGGATAGGAGCCTAGACAGGGTTTGGCTGCTGGTGGGCTAGGGGTCTAGGAGCTAGGGTTAGGGTTCTGGGTTAGGTTTAGAGTTAGGGGTCAGGGTTAGGGTCAGGGTCAGGGCCAGCGTCAGGGTCAGGGCTAGGAGCAGGGCCGCCAGGAGCCAGGAGCCAGGGCTGCCAGTGCCAGGACCAGGGCTGTCAGGGTCAAGGCCAGGGTTGTCAGGGTCAGGGTTTGCTGTCAGGGTCAGGGTCAGGGCTGTCAGCGTTAGGGTTAGGGTTAGGTGTTAGGGTTAGGGTTGGGGTTAGGGTTAGTGGGTCAAGGTTAGGGTCAGGGTCAAGGTCAGGGACATTGCCAGGGTTACCAGGGCCCAGGGCCAGGGCCAGGGACCAGGAGAGGGCCATAAAGGCTGCCAGGAGCCCAGGGCCGTCAGGGCTATCAGGGCCACAGCCAGGGCTGGGGCCAGGGCTGTCAGGGCCAGGGCAGGGCTGGCAGGGTCCAGGACCAGAACATCAGGGTCAGGGTCAGTGCTGTCAGGGTCAGGGTCAGGAGGCTATCAGTATGAGGTTAGGGTTAGAGGTTGGGGTTAGGTTAGGGTTGGAGTTTGGTTGGGGTTGGGCTTGGGTTTTGGTTGGGGGGTTGGGGTTAGGGTTAGGGGTTGGGTTAGGATTACAGTTAGTGTTATTGTTATGGTTAGAGAGAGTTAGGGTTGGGGTTGGGGGTTAGGATAGGGTTAGGGTTAGGGTTGGGAGTTAGGAGGTTAGGTTTAGAGTTGAGTTGGAGTTGGGGTTTGGGTTGGGGTTGGGGTTATGGATTGGAGTTGGGGTTAGAGTTAGGAGTTGGGAGTTGGGGTCAGGAGTCAGGGTCAGGGTCAGGGTTAGGTTTAGGAGCTAGGCCTAGGGCTGGGAGCTGGGGCTGGATCTGGGGCTGGAGGCTAGGGCTGGAGCTAGGCTGGGGCTGGGGCT
>JAEOAE010000443.1:0-50281 GCA_036365155.1 Meriones psammophilus
ATCTTCAAAGTCATGGAAGAATTCATACTGCACAGAAAGACTTTGAGTGTACTTGACATTTGTATAATCTTCATCATCATGAAAAAAATCGTATTGAGAGAAACCTTATAGATGTGTTAAAATGTGAGGCATTGCACATATCTATAGGCTTCATGGTCATAAAAGTTTCGTTATGGAGAAAAAAAATCTCTGAATATAATCAATGTGGAAGGCCTCTTTATTCTTCAGTCCACTCAATAGAACTCAAACACTAGTTCAATGCCAATGACAAAAACTTATTGTCATCCAGGCACTACTGCTTGATTAGGGCCACATAACAATCTTTGGAGCTCAACTGTGACACCTACACACCCACTGAGACAGAAAATTACAGAGGTTCTGAGCTTGAAGAATCAAAACTGTCTGTGCTGTCTTACAAATAATTTTTTCCATCAATCGCGTTTAGGCATATGTGATGTCTTATTTCATTGATGATGTCACCTGATGCAAAATGTAGATTTTGCAGTAGAACCAATCATATCCATTTGGTCTTTTGTTGTTAGAAATACATATTATGTGTTAGGAAAGAGAAATTGTAGTTTGGGACAGTCATTATGTTAGGGGGAACAGAAGCCATGGTATGGAACCATCACATTTTTTGGAACAAAGGATGAATAACAAAAGCTGGTCAGCTATTGGGAAGTCTGTAGCTTTCTTATGGACTATGAACTTAAAAGAGTGCTTCAGAGTGTGTAAGCAACCCGATAAAGCCTTTGCATATCACAGTAGACTTTGAGAACCTGAAAGAATCCATTCTGAAGGATATCTGTTAGAATAAAAGATTTGTTAAGATCTTTGACCAACCAACTTGCATTCATTTATACAAGATTAATTGGGCGGGGAGATTTTAACAAGTGTCAACAATGTATTCATACATTATGATATCCATCCTTGTTTTTGTTTTCAATTGTAAGCTCATATGGACAAAAGGTCTATGAATTTATACATTGAGGTAACCCATTTTAGATTTTACAATTCTCTTCAATTACATTAAATGAATCATCCAGTTGTAAAATTTATGGTGTGTATTAGTGCCTTTTCTGTGACAAAACACAATGTCTAAGGCAACTTCCAAAAGTGTTTACTTTGCGTTCCTGTTTCAGAGGGATATGGGATCACTATGAAATGGACATCAAAAGTGTCATCCATGGCAGATAAAGTAGGAAGCTTGGAGCTCACATCATCAACCTACAGCATGAAGCAGAGTATGGGAACTACAGATGATATGCAGTTGAAAACTATCAAGCCCATCCCAAGTAACATACTTCCATCAGCAGGGCTGCATTTCTTAAACATTCCCAAATGACACCACCAACTGAGAAAGATTCATTTCTCTCCCTTCAAACCCACATGTTTGATGTCTGTTACATGAAGGAATTCATGATGAAGAAAAACTCTGTAGACAAGCCTGTAGGTACCTCAACACATGAGCTACAGGAATAAATGGTTACACATGAAAAATATTCATGAGTAAACATATTAGTTTAGGAATTTGTTTTAATTTCCATTATGTGACAACAATGTGTCTCTGTGTGTTTATGTGCCTGTGCATTCTGGTCTACAGGAAGAACAGACCATTTGGTTTTCTTTAACCAGGGATTACAGGAAATTGTCAAAACCCCAATCTAAATCCTGGAAATGAACTTGTCTTAACTGCACAGCCATGTCTCTAGTACTGTAAATATCTTGAATCCTTTATATATCATCTTGATGTCAAGAAGTAGAAAAGAATACATAGAAGAGAGCAACCCTATTTATGTAAAAGATTTAATGACTTTGGACATAATAGATATATTCATTTTCATGAAAAGAAACCTTTTAAAATCTGTTTTTAGCATATCCTTGAAGGAAATAGATTATTTACCATGTTCACATGGTCATGTTAGGATATCACCAATTGTGATTATGGTCTGTATTTTGAAACATTGAAGTAGGTTTTGGTATTTGCTGTATGTGTATCAAATTCATTCACAAACATTTATTAGATAATTCTGATCTTCTTTCTGTAGCTGTTGTTCATCTTCTTATGCATTTCCATTTGGTGATAGGTATTTTTCTGCTGCAATGGATAGAATGGCATTCTGATCATCTATGTAGTCCATTCCTTATTAATATCAAACAGTGTGTGATCAGGCTCTTCAAGAAAGGTTCTCTGAGAAAGCATGGTGCTTTTGATTTTCATGTTTTCACAAATTCTTTTGAAACATTTGTTTTCAAGCTTTGTTTGGATGTCACCAAGTAGTCATGGCTACAATTTAAATCTTGATTCTCATGTGCCACCCTTCAAGATGTTTCCCCACTGTGTTTTGTTTTGTCAACGTATTTTAACCAAAATTAATGTTAAAATGCTTAATTGTATGTATGTATGTATGCATGTATGTATGCATGTATTGTTTGAAGTTCCATGCCTCCTCATGTTCCTTATTTACTATAAGGCACATCATCTTGAAGTACTGTCTTCTAAGAGAATTATCGAGAGGTGCTAGGTATTGTATCAACAATGAGATTTATTTTTAAAAAGCATGTTTTGTGTGTGTAATGTGACTATGGGTTCTTAGGCTATGATAGAGATTTGAAGAGTGTGTGAAAGCTTTGTGGGTTTTTATTTTACCGATCTTATATGATCGTCAAGATCATGTTGCCAGTTTTGCAAAACCACAAACATTCCCCATTGAGGTCACTGATACTCAATTAAACTTAGTTGAAACTTTACATCAGTAAAATACTCTTATGTTCTGAGTATAAATATATTGTCATCTAAGGATGGGATAAAATGAAATAATTTGAAAAAATGCTGTTTGCAAATGAAAATGATTTACTGCTTTTGTGTTTTGGAATGTGTTAATTCATTCTCAGGAGTAAAGATTTGTTCATAACTCTTTCTCAGAACTACAAGTGAATGTCAGAAAATTGTCTCAGTATGTAAAGTTGGTTGTGGTTACGCATGATGATTTGAGCTCGATCTCTGCATAGCCCATATTACTCCAACAGATTTTTTAAATATTTCTATACTTGGGCTATTGTGTATGCAAACTCACACACTACCACATACATAAAAAAAATTAAACCCAAATAAGGGCGAGTGTGTTCACTGGCTAAAAGACTACTTGGGTTTCCAGTTTAGAACTCACATAGGGGATGTAGGTATTAAACAGCAATAAGTTGTCCTCTCACTGGCACATACACACCATGGCATAGGTGTGTATACATGCAAACACACTCAAACATTTTAAATGGATGAAATTAACAAAGGAAAGGAAAGAACTCACTTATTGACAACATCAGAAATGATTTGGAAGTACAAATAACTAAAGAATTTGAAGAATTATTACTGTTTATTGAAAGAATAATGGTTCCTCTGTACATATCATTTTATCCTTTCATTCCTGGATTCAACAATAGGTCATTTTAAAAACATATCTCAGCTTGGCTCAGAAGTATATCCCTGTCATCCTAGACTGGGAGTCAGAGGCAGTCCACTCTCTCTGAGTTTGAGGTCAGCATGGTACACAGAGTGAATTCTTTGGTTTGTTTGTTTTTTTTTTGTTTTTTTTTTGTTTGTTTGTTTGTTTGTTTGTTTGTTTTTGAGGGGAAATTGGCTTGTGTATCCTCATCTGTCCTGGACTCACTTTGTAGACCAATCTGGTCATAAATTCACAGAGATCTGCCTGCCTCTTGCTCCCTGAGTGCTGGGATTACAGGTGTGTGCCACCATGCCCAGCTCCACAGATTGAGTTCTAAAACATCTATGGCTATGTAAATATATACTGTCTCCAAATGATTCCAAAAAGTTAGACTATATCTCAAATTATGGATTTTTTTCTAATATCAGCTGACTGGTTCCAACAAAGACTTTTGTTACATTTATTTATATCAAGAGAACTGTGGCAACAATGAAAATCAGAAGCAATGTGGAAATTTCATTTGCACAGGGGTAGAAACCTATATCTGACAAGAGGGTTAATATCCAGAATATATAGAGAACTCAAGAAGTTAAACAGCAACAAATCAAGTAATCCAATTAAAGAATGGGCTATAGAGTTAAACAGAGAATTCTCAATGGAGGAATGGAAGAGAAACACTTAAAGAAATGCTCAATGCCCTTAGTCATCAGGGAAATGCAAATCAAAACAACCCTGAGGTTTCACATTACATCCATCAGAATAGCTAAGATCTAAAGCTAAAGTGACAATACATGCTGAAGATGATTTTGAGAAAGAGGAACCCTCCTCCACTACTGGTGGCAACGTAAACTTGTATAATCATTTTGGACATCAATCTGGCACTTTCTCAGAAAATTAGAAATAGCACTTCCTCAAGATTCAGCTATACCACTCATAAGCATATATCCAAAGGATGCTTAAGTATACAACAAGGACATTTGCCCAACCATGTGTGCAGCATCTCTATTTCTAATACTAACCCAGATGCCCCTCAGCTGAGGAATGAATACAGAAATTGTGGTACATCTACATAATGGAATATTACTCAGCAATAAAAACAAGGAAATCATGAAAATTGCAAGAAAATGTTGGGACCTGGAAAGATCATCCTGAGTGAGGTATCCCAGAAGCAGAAAGACACACAGGATATATACTACCCATAAAGGGATGTTAGAGATATAATATAGGATAAACATACTAAAATCTATACAACTAAAGAAATTTCTGAATGAGGAGGACTCTGGCTAAGGTGTTGAATCCTCATTCAGAAAGGCAAAGAGGATGGGCATCGGAAGAGGGAGAAAGCAGGGAACGTGACAGGAGCCTTCTACAGAGGAAATCTGAAAGGCTCTACCCTGCGGGGTATCAGAGAAGATGCTGAGACTTGTAGCCATATGTTGGGCAGAGTGCAAAGAACTTCATGAAAGAAGTAGGAAATAATAAGACCTGGTGAGGACAGGTGCTCCACAAGGAGAGAAAGAGAACCAAAAAATCTGGGCACAGGGGTCTTTTCTGAGACTGATACTCCAACTGATGAAGATAAACAAAGAATGGTCTGAATATCTACATCCTGCCAAAATTCCTATGTTGAGGTTCTAATACCCAAAGTAACAGAACTGCATGAGATCTTTGGGAGGTACTCAGGTCTTGGAGGTGAAGTCCTTATAACTAGGTTCATAACCTTATTAAAGAGATCCTATAAAGTCATATGGCCCTTTATGCCACTGAAGTTAAAGTGAGAACAAGACTGTAGACAAGCATGCCCCCAAGTAGACCTCATATTTTAACTTTAGACTTTCCATACTTTACAACTGAACAGTAAAGCCTTTGTTTATGAATCATTTGTCATGTAGTCCCAGCAGACTAGAGCAAAAGATAACAGTACAACCCACTACAGAATGCACATAAAGCATGAATCTATATTGATGTAAGCACATGGCAAATGCATTAACATTCTGATGAGGACCAAGACACAGAGTGTCAGGGTATTCATGGGGGCACAGGGTATTATCTCTTAGTAGAAAAGCCTTGTAGATACTGATTACAAGTAATCAAATTGAAAGTATGTACCACCTGATAAGACACAGCGTGTGCAAGTGTTGTGACAACCTTGTTTAAGTGTATGCAATAATCCATAAGAGCACAGAGAGCTGAGAGACCATCTACAAAGATAACTAACCTGGGATATTAGCTATATAGTACATGATAACAGTAGTACAACCCACAGACCCAAATAACATGGAGGGTACAAGAGAGGACACTTAATTACCACTAAAAAGAGGAAATAAAATAGATATCACAGACATGGGAAGTTGAGGGAGAGAGAAAGTGGGTGGAAGAAGGAGGTGAAGAGAGGAACAGGATGGGGGATCCGGTGTGGGTAAAGTGGACATGAGGGGTGAGAGGGCTAGGAGAGAAGGGAAATTGGTGTTGGGCATCTCTGAGACAAGATGAAGATTGGAATTTTGGAGGTGCCTGGGAAGATATGGGGTTGGTGAGCCTGGCTGAGGCTCCTAGCAGCAGGGATATTGAGACTGAAGTGAACACATCCTATAGCCAGTGGAGGGAGGAGGACACCAACCAACTCACAAAACCCTTGACCCAAATTTGTCTGCCTACAATATATGCAGGGATAAAAGTTGGAACAGAGTTTGAGGAAATGGCCAAGCAATGACTGGCATAAATTGAGACACAACCCATTCGAGAGACCCAACTTCTGGCACTATTAATAATACTCTGCTATGCTTGTAAATAGGAGACTAGCATAACTATCATCTGAGAGTCTTCAACCAACAGATAATGGAAACAGTTGCAGAGACCCACAGCCAAACAAATATTAGGAAGAACTAAGGGAGTCTTCTGGAAGAGTTAGAGGAAGGATTGAGGGAGGTGGGTGGGTAGGACACGACAAGAAGATTTATATAGCTAGCTAACCTGGGATCATGGCACCTCATAGAGACTGAACCACCAACAAAAGAACATGCCTGGACTAGCCCTAGGCCTCTTACACATATGAAACTGATGGGCTGCTTGTCCTCAAGTCAGTCCCCTAGAAACTAGAGCAGGAGCTTTCTCTGACTTGGACTCTGTTGCCTCCCTTTGGATCCCATTTCTCTAGCAGGGCTGCCTTGTCTTGCCACAGTGAAAGAGGAGATACTTAATCCTGATATAACTTGATGTCCCTGGGAGGGTTGGTTGGGGGTGGTACAGGGAAATTGTTTGGGAGGTTGGGACTGGCAAGAGATGAGGGAGTAGGGTTGTGAGTGGGCTGTAAAATGAACCAATAAATAAATTAATGAAGAAAAAAATATAACTGACCCATAGTCATCAAAGTGACAAGATCATAAAAAAGATGAGGGAACTGTTCCATATTGAGAGACTAAAGAGATAAAAAACAATGCAACACTTAAATGTACCAACTTCTTTCAACATTTATGTGAGTAGCAACACAGTAAAATAAAAATCCAAATTAAATGGAATACTATATCAGCATGAATTTTCTCTTTTAATAACTGCACTATCATTATGTAAGACAATGTTCATGTTTGAATAAAATTGACACTAAACCATTCCGAGGGACAGGACATAAGGTCAGCAGCTTCCTCTCAAAAATGTCCAAAGTAAAACAGCAATTAACTATACATACTTGGAACTTTTTTCAAGTTTGTTATTGTTTCAAAATTGTTGTGGGGAAAGCTGGGCATGGTCTTTAACACCAGCACTTGGGAGGCAGAGGAAGGCAGATCTCTGTAAGTTCAAGGCCAGCCTGGTCTACATAGGGATGCCCAGGACAACCAGGTCTCTGTAAAGAGAATTTGTGTCAAAAAACCAAATTAAATAAAATTGTTGTAAGGAGAAGAACAATGTAACTGAAAACTGAACAAGAGTCTGGGTAAGACTATGTCTGTAAGAGACTGAAAAGTGAAATGACATGACATTTTGGAGCAGCAAGAAGATTCTCTAAATACAGCCCACAGTCTTCTTTTTTTATTGTGCATGTGTGTGTGGTGGGGGGGAGTGTTCATGATGTGGGTAAAGGATGAATACTAGTGAACACATGGGAAGGTCAGATGACAACTCTGTGCAATCATTTTTGTCTTCCATCTTTTCAGGAATTCAGGGATCAAACCCAGGTCTCCAGGCTTGCCCAGCAAGAGCCTTTATCTGCTAAGCCATCCTACCGACCTGCAAGCGATTCTCTTTAATGACCTCAATTAGGTAGTAGTGAGAAAAAAAAATGTGAAGGGTCCCTTCTCTTAAACAATTTCTTAGGGATGAATAAATAATAAAAAAGAGATCAGTAGAACATTAGTACACTAATGCTACCAACGTCTAACTATCATCCAAACACAAACTAAGCACCTCCTGAGACAAGGGGCTGCTGGGCTGGTAGCTAAAATTTCTTGCAAGGGTAAAACTGGCATTACCCTGAAATAAAAGACCTTTCCCAGCTCTACAGTAACCTTGTTATTACATCCTGATTATCTACACATAGCAACACAAAGAAATACAAATAGGAAAATAAGCCTGCCTGAACCCTGTATACTCCTGTTTGTGCAAGTCCATCAAAGTATAAACAGCAATGTATCTGCCAAACTGTTCCTTATGAAGAATTCTCTGACGAATAGAGAGAACAATCAAATCACGTGAAAGCTAAGTGAGAGAGAGAGAGAGCATCTGCAGTGGCTGTCTTTACTTAAGAAGAGTCACTTCATTCTGGAATGCCTGCACATAGGTCCTCAAACAATGTTCCTAGAAATGCGCATGGATTCTGTGGACTTTCCAAGTACCCTGCTTTCTTTCATCCCGGATGTCCCAGCTTCCCCACCCCATGAACCCCAGGGCAGGCAGGAGGCAGAACTGGTCTCTCTGTAATTCCTTTCCAGGAGGCCTGGCCCTGAATCACTCTTCCTCAGGATGCAGGGCACAAGTGTATCCCTAGGAACTCCACCAACTGTGCTCCCACCCTCCCAACCCCTGCGGCCCTAGGTCGCGGTCCCGGGAACCAGCAGCCTCCACAGAAGCTCTTGGCAGAACTCAGGCAGGCTCTCCCGACCCGCCCAGCCCGCCAGCTGCAACGCCGCGGCCTAGCCCTGGCCTTACCCCGCGACCGCTTTCCTGTGGGTCCCTCACACTTGCCCACAGCCAGCCAGACTCAACTGCTCCGCGATGGCCGTCACCCGTGGATCCCCCGATGGTCCACCACAGGACCCAACCATCTCTCCTCCCCGCCTCCCAGCCGCCATGCCAGGCCCAGCATCCTAGCTCAATGGATGGCTGCTGGGGGCGGAGGCGGAGCGCAGAGGCGGAGGAGGGGGAGGAGCCCGAGAACGGAAGCGGAGCCTGGGTGGGCAGAGGCGGAGCACAGGGGCGGAGGTGTAGCCCAGGCGTCTTCCGCCTCACACTGTTACATGGCTTCTCCTGGTCTCAGCCTACCACGATGAAGTAGTGCACTAGCCTATCCACGACCGCTGCCACCGCATCCAGGAAGTAGATTTCCGTCGCTGCCCTCGTTGCCGCCGCCCACCAGGCCTGGGAGGAGCTCAGCGTTTTTTCCTTTGGCGTCTGTAGCCATAGCAACAGCGCTGGTCACGCTTGACAATCGAGGCGCTCACTGCGCCTGCGCCGCGCCTAGTGCAAGCCCCTCCCCCGCCCTACCCGGGAGGGCTTGGCCTTCTGGGTCCGGGTGCTCGGAGGCTTGAAATTTCTGAAATCTTGCTGTTAATTTTACAGGACAAAAGGATCTTTGAGATAAGTGTACATCAAAGCATTTCTCTCCTGTTTTCAAACCCCTTGCCTTAGCTACTTTTCTATCACTGTGCTAAGATACCATGACCACGGCTGCTTATAGATGTAACATTTTTTGGGTACCTAGAGTTTCAGAGGGTAAGTCCATGACTATCATAGCAGAGACCATAGTAGCAGACAGGAATAGCAGGCAGAGAACCAGAGAGAACAGTGGCTGAGAGCTTACATCCTGATCTACAAGTATGAGGCAAAGAGCTAACTGAGAATGGTGTGGGATTTTAAAACCTCAAAGCCCACCCACAGTGACACACCTTTTCAACAAGAGCATACTTCCTAATTTTTCCAAAACAGCTCCATCAACTGGGGACCATATTTTCAAACATATCATTCAAACAACTACACTCCTCAATAGCGTCCTATGTAGCCAGGAATTAAGATAAAAAATTTCAATGTCCAAAAGCATCCCAGACACTCAGATTCTTGTGCAGTTTTGTTGTTGTTGCTGCTATTTTGTTTCTGAGACAGAGTTTCATATAGTCCAGGTGGATGTTCATTCCTGACCTTCCTGATGATCCATTTACAAGCATGCGTCAATATACTTCCTTTATGATCTTGTTTATTTTTGTATTTTTTTTTTTTTTGCTTTGTTTTGTTGTTGTTGTTGTTTTGCTTTTCAAGACAGGGTTTCCCTGTGTAGCTTTAGCTGGTCTGGACTCGCTCTGTAGACAAGGATGGCCTCAAACACACAGAGATCCAGTGGGTGCCACTATGCCTGCTGATCTCCTTTTCTGAAGGGGAGTATTTTTAAATTCTGTGTAGATCAGTGATAATAGTATTTTACTTGTATGAATCTAAGTGTACCACATGTGTGCCTTATATCCCAGGAGGTCTAATGGCATCAAATTCCCTGAAACAGGAACTAGAGAAGATTGACAGCTACCATGAACATGCTAGGGACTCAGAAAAAAAAAAAAAAGCAGAGAATGTTTTGTTGTGTTTTGTTTTAAGATTTATTATTATGTATACAATGTTGTGTTTGCATGTACACCTGCATGCCAAAAGAGGGCACTATATTTCATTATAGATGGTTGTGATCCACCATGTAGTTGCTGGGAATTGAACACATGACCTCTGGAAGAGCAGCCAGTGCTCTTAAACTCTGAGTCATCTCTCCAGCCCCAGAGAAAGTATTTTTCATCACTAAGCCATCTCTTCAGTCCCTCTAGCTTTCTCTTCAATTATTATTATTATCATTATTCCTTTCTTCTTCCCTAGTATATTGCAAACAAATTCACCTTCTTTCATTTCCCCTACTGAAATAAAATGTTCTTACCCCTAGGCCTTTGAATATATATATATATATATTCTTTATCCCTTTTGGGGTGTTAAGTACCTCTTGCTTTTTTTTTAGGTTTCGTAGTGTAATTTATAGTGATGTATGCATTTCTATGCATGGTCTATAGGTTTATTTTTGGTGGATTACCCCACAAGACTGTAAGCTTGTAGAGAAAAAGTGAGGTTTGCATGAATTATTTTTGTGTGTTCAGGACTTAGCACAGTATTGAGTGCCTAATTCACAAACAGTAACTGTTTCTGCTGTTAGTAGGACAGCCTCTATGTCTGTTGCTTTCTCTGTGTTCTCTTTCATTTATGCCATAACAAGTTACTTTCTGTGAGCTTTAGCATCTGTTTTTTTTTTCATATGCAAAGACAATCTGTATCTGTCTATTTTGTACAGAAGCTAGGAATACAGCTCAGAGGTAGAACATTTCCTTCACTATATGAGGTAAAGAAAGAGGAGAAAGAGGAGGAGGAAGAAAAGGAACAGGAGAAGCAAAGCATTGCTTTTCTTTATGCAGATGCTCTGCCCTAAATACAGATGTTAACAGTCTTCCTGTTTCTGCCTTCCAGATAAGTAGAAATTACAGGTACAACAACAGTGCTACTTATTTGGTGTTAGTTTTATCCTGGGCCTTCTCCTGGCATTCGCTGTATACATGTGTTATACATAATTGGTTTTATGTACATGATCATTTTCTGAGAAGAATCTATATATTCATTAGGTTTTATGAGAGGTCAGGTCCTCAGAAAAAGTTCTGGGCTTTGCATCCTGCCATACTTATCACTAGGAGACCATATCCGCAAAGCTGATTGTGTCCTCTCTGTACATCATTAGATGTTATGACTTCAGGATGCATCTTGAACCTTGTTTTTAAGAGCATGCTGTAAACAAACCCTAAGCTTAACAGGCATTTTTTTTCCTCATGAAAAAAAGATTTCATCATAAAAAGACCTGTCTGAAAAGATCATCTGAGATCATTATACAATGCGTTCACTTACTTTCATTTTACTCACTAACATTATTAATACTGTTTACTGTTTTTCATTGCTTGTCTAGAGACCCAAGTATGATGACCCTGGTGTAATGGACTGTGGACACACTATTAACTAAGAAAATAAAACCACACATTCAAAACAAGCAAAACCACCAAATATTGATAAGAATTAGGTTTTGATTTAGGGCCCAAAAACAATTCAGTTGAAATGTGAGGAAGACATTGAAACACCATTATTCAGCAAGCTTTTTCATCATACATGTAAATATGATGAAAGGATGTACACATAAACACTACTTAATTCCTGGACACACAAAAGGTGGAAATTCATTAAGCAGGATTTTTTTTTCCTTTTTGTTTTCTTGCCAGGAAGATTTTGAACATGTTCCTTCCCTTCCCCTCCATTTCCCTACCCTCTCCTCCCCTTCACTTTCCTCCCATTCCTTTCCTTCATTGCTCAGTGTGAATTTACAAACATTGCAGGTGAATGGATGCAATGCTGCAAAAGCATTGCCAATAGGACCCCTGCAGCCTCACTTTTAGACGTTGAACTTAAAATACATTCTAGCTATTTTTTTTCTTGCACTAGTAATTAAGTAAATCAGCTCATTTTCTGAGAGGGAGTGGTAGATACACAGACATGGTGAATTCCTCATCTATCCCTCTCCCCACCCTCCACTGCACCCTTCACTTAAGTCCTTTTGCACTTTGGAGAGCACATTGACAGAAGTTCCCTGAGGAGTTTAAGTAAGCATGTGTGACTCCATTTTGAAATAAGGCACCATCTTGACCAGGAGCTGAACTCAGGTACCAGGAAATATCACAGAATGTGCACCTGGCAGAATACAAAGTTAGCACTCCAAGCAACAGCCTCCAGGAAATATGACAGAATAAATGTTTAGTAAAAAATAGAGACAATCTCCTGGGATATTGTGATCATATAAATGGTCACCTCTCCCCTATGTCTTCTATCCAATTCTGTAGCATTAAGGCATGGACCCACCTGCTTTCTTTCATGGAGACATATATCCTCCTGCTTGCTGTTATGGAAACTGCCTGCTTAGAGTCTTTCCCCTTAAAACCCCTGCTCACTCAGGGCTCAAGGTCCCAGTTCTCTACTGCTGTGTCAGTGAGACTTGGGCCCCGAGTTCAGTCACTCTTGTAATAAAGCTCTCTTGCTCTTGCATCAAGTCATCTTCTGGTGGTCTCTGGGGGTCTTGTGATCCTGGTATTACATCCCCACCTAAGCAAACCACAATCATACATGTGCTTTCTAAGATTTTCTAACAAAATTCTTGTAGTTGCCATTCTGAGACCTCACCTAAAAAAAAATTGGGTGGGCTGGAGAGATAGCTCAGAGGTTAAAAAGCAATGACTGCTTTCCCAAAGGTCTTGAATTCAATTCCCAGCAACCACATGGTGGCTCATGACCATCTATAATGAAATCTGGTGCCATCTTCTGGCCTGCTGTCACACATACAGGCAGAACACTGTATAAATAAAAAATAAATCTTAAAAAAAAAAGAAAAATAATTGGCTTAGTTCTCAGGTGACAATTTCATAAGTGCAATCAGGCTAATAAACCATGTGCCAAGGTGCTCAGGTGGGTGTTCTTAGAACAGTGTCAGTACACTGGCACAGACCCTGGAGCTCAGTGAAGTCAAGCCTTCTCCTTTCGGGTTCAGTCCACTTCCTTGTTGAAGCCACCTATGGTTCAATACAAGAAGTTTGAGGGATTGGAGGTGTAGCTCAGTTTATAAGACATGGAGATGAAGGATCAGAAATTCAAGGTCCTCTTATAGCTGTTTAGTTTCAGGCCAGGCTGGGCTACAGGGAACCCTAACCAAATAATAACAATAGTAATAACCACAATACATTTTGGCTATGAGCATATTTGGCAAATCATTGTTCAAATCCAGAGCTAACCTCAGGTCACCAACTTTCCTCAGAGAGAAAGCAAGGAGGCAAAGAGGTCCAGCCCAGCAAGATTTTCTGCACACAGACCCCTCTCCAACTGAGCCTTCCCAGCCAACTGTGTAGAAATGTGTGCTCCTACTAGTGACCAGAGGTGCCCTACATGTAGTGCTGGAAACATGGGGCAGGCAAAGTCACAAAGGAGCACAGCTGTTTGGTCACTGGCCTACTGAGACCATCAAAAACAAACAAAATCACAAAAGAACAACACAAGAAAAGAATGTACCAGGTACAATGTGCACAAAGAGAATGGAAGAAGAAAATACCAAAACTCAGAACAGTGGCTTGTCTCTCTATTGGCCATCTATCCTGTTCCATTAGTGGTGGTCTACCACCAAATCAGGCTCCACCCAACTACACCAGAGTTTGGAATGGTGACCGCATTCAGCCAGACCATGGAATAGAGCAGCAACATATCTTTTGATCTCTACCAGATCAGAGGCCAAAGCAGCAGCCAATCTCTACCAGACCAGAGACCATATCAGCAGCCGAGCTCTGCCAGACCAGAGGCCAGAGAACATTTGCAGAGGTGCCAAGATTGGGGCTCCGTATACCTTATCCATCCCATGCTGTCTCCTTGCCACTGTCACTGGAGCCTGTGGAGCATGGCTCAAGCCTCCTGAAATGGGAAAGAATCAAGTAAAGGGGGATAGAAGGATTCTGTTACATATCCTCAGTCAGTCCCAATTAAAAAATAAAATAAAAGGCAGCTGGCAGCAACAGACAATACAGTCAAACAAAAAGACACAAACAGCCACAACCCACTGCTTGTGCAACAGAAAACACAGGGCCAGACAACAAATCCCACTACTCATGCAGCAGAAAAACTGAAAGTAGGACATCAGTGAATCAGTGATGCAGGAGCTACCTGTCTTGTCCTTATCCAAAGATTCAGAGATCACAGAAAACTGGGTTCTCTCCCACCCTTTACAGATAGGGGCACATTCATCATCTCTCCTGGTGACCTTGGGGTAGAGTCAGTAGTCTGGTGACCTTTGGGTGACTTTTTTTAGGCCTAGTTCCTGGTGACCTTTAGGGGTGTCAGGTCTGGTTCTCTCAGTTCTTAAAAATACATTTGGACTTTGTGGGGATTGTAATTTGTATGTCATGTGTCAGAGAGCACTCCAATAGTAAACTGTGATATACAAGAGTAGAACTGATGATGTAAAGGATTTCCTATTGCTGAGAAACTAGTGGCACCAGTTAGATTTTAGCTGAGGGAAGACTGCTTGTAAAACATTCCACAGATAAGTAGTATGCTAACCAGGCCCGTTAGAGATTAGGATGTGGGGATACACGTTTGTTCACTAGGATTATCTAGAAATGTGGCAGAGTGAAGTTTTTTAATTTGTAATTTCCCAAATTGTGTATTTATCAATTCATGAATCAGAATGAAAACAGACCAGATTGGTGGGTGTAAAATTTGGGTCAGGTAGCTTGATGCAGTGAATATTGAATTTCGAATTAAGGGACTGTCCTATGCCCATATGTACAATCCTCATTGACACAGTTCTGTCAGTTCAAATTTGAGACACAGGCTATTGGCTAAAGCTGTGTCTGTCAGGTTACAGGTCTCAGCAGCTAATATTGTACACAGGGACAGCATCAAACAGTATCTTATTAGTGGATTTCCCTCTACAAGAAAATGGCCTGTGTTTTTCAAAGTCAGTATGACTGTTTTTTTTTTTTTTTTTTTTTTTTCACCTCTGAGGTTGATTACAAATAAAGAGGGACCTGTGTAAGAATTGAGTTCACTGACCTACTTTGAAGCTGTTGTTGTCACAACACAGAAAGGGAGGGGGAGGAGGGAAGATGGCAATGAGTCAGGTAATCAATTTTAGATGGTCAGTAAAAGTGATAAGTGTACACCTAGGCCTGGGAGTTTGCTGAACTTGTTTCTGGAAAGCAAATTTCTACACTTACACTAGTTCAAACACACAGAAGATCTGGACAAAGTGGTGTGGTAGTACCTAACAGGAATGCTTTCCCTCCCCCATTTGAAAGTGCACAACCTGAGAGAAAAGGTGTGAGTAATACTTGGTGTGTTTTATATACTTGAAGTTCTTGAAGAATATTGGACCATAAAGCCATTTTCAACTTTTAAAAATAATTTTTGAGATTATAATGAAATCATTTCTTTCTTTTTTTTTTTTTAAACCATGAAGTTCTTTTATTCTATCTTATGTTATAGAGTGGGCCAAGTTTAACAAATAATTTCAAAATAATGGAAGTGGCATAAGAATGGTACAAAGAATTATGATATTATTCACTCAGATAACTTAAAATGTTAACATGTCTCATATTTGCTTTGTTCTCTATGTGTTTCTTTTTTTTTTTTTTTTCAATGCAGTTTATTTAGGAACCTTGAACAATCATCTGACCCTGGGGAAAGCCAGCCCACTTTAAATAGCCTCTGGGCAGCCAACCTCAGTATGCCACGTGGGCAATGCAGATAGGTCCACATCCATGGAAGCAAGCCAGATCCTCAGCCTTAGCCAAATGTGGAGTTGTTTGTGACAGAGAGCACTCACCATCGGGAAGGTGGAAGGCGGAAACCAGCTCCATCTTTCAGGAGCGGCATTACGCAGCTCTCTACAGTCCCCCCTTTTTGTTTTGGACGCATCAGGCAAGAGTAGAGGTCTGATCTCTGATATTAGAAATAAATTGGGACTTTGTACTGATGTTCATTTAGGTGTCATCCACCCAAAGAGCATCAGACCCGTCCGATACCTTTTTCTCAGAGGCGGGACCTGGGGCATCAACCCGCATGCAATCAGACATGCTCTTCTCTGGGTCCAAGGCGGCTGACCCTGAGTGCAGTGCTTCGCCTCGCATCCTGAGCGTAATATTTTGGCTTTTTATGGTAGCCAACCATGCTTGGGGAGTAATGAAATCATTTCATTCTTCTCATTCCTCTCTACTCTTAGGTCTCAAATGCTGGGATGAATCATTAAGGTGGCTACTTAATAATCAAAGCAGACATGGCTGTCAGATTCTCCCAGCATCCCTCAGTCCTTACCTGTTACAAGGTATGGGTGTCAAAGACAGATCTCTACCCCAGGAGTTGAACTGCCCTCCTCTGAGCTGTCCTTCCCTATGTATTCCAACTGTTTTGGTTACCTGGTCTTTTTCATTTTTCATTTATCCTCCTGGCCTTTTGTTCTTGCTCTCCACTTCCCTCTCTCCTCTCTTCTCACATAGCTCAGGGTCATGTCAACTCTAGACTGTCCCAGATTTCCCTGTGTCTGACTATGTTCTCTTGTCTATCTATAATAAACTTTCTACTCCAATATTCCTAGGTACAGCCATATCCTTTTTGGTTCATATCTCAATTTTTTGAGCCCCCATTAACTACTCCTTTCTTTCAAATTCATGGACATTTGTTTCTTTAATGGTTGTTACTCTTTGGCTTTGACTGAAGTTTCAATGAAGGACTTCCCAACTATGAGGTAGAGGTGACTGCACTGGACACTGAGTGTGTAATGGAATGTGCAACATAAATGGCTTGTATCTGGGAAGATGAGCAGTTGCCCTGGTACACTGGAAGATTGTATTTTAAAACATTTCCAAGATGAAGATGTTGCAGGATATTTGATCCCAGTGTGATCCCTGAGATTGTGAACTGTAAAAACCCGTGCTTTGTTTGGTGTGGGTGAGCCCTAACACAAATCTTAATTCCAAGAATTTACAATTTATTTTAAACAGGTGATTATGGTATGGTTCCGTCAGCCCTAGAACATACCTTTAATTCAAAAGCTCTCTGTGCACAGGATTTAATAATGTTAATTTTAGGTCAAGAGGAAAAGCAAGAAACCAGCTGACAGGTATTAAAGAGTAAGTGGAACTTTCAGCTGAAATGTATTTAAGACAGAAAGTAAAAGTGGAAGGAGTTTTAGCTTTGTAGATTTGGGGCTTTTTGAACTTTGAGCTAGAAGCATTTGACCTTGGGTTCCTTTAGCCTATCCCCCGAGCTGTCATCTGAACTGGTGAGCTTTTGGAGCTTTTTCCTCTTAGAGGTGAGGTGAGTAGCAGAATCAGATGGGTGCTTTCTTTGCCTTTTCTGCGCCAGCAGGTTTTAAAATCGAATAATTGGGATTTTCATTCTTTTAGAACAAAGCTAGGGCTCTGTGTACCCATAGGGGTTAGGGCAAAGCGAGAATGCCTCTGTTATCTGCATCATTTGATCTTTGATCCACTGGTAGAGGGGCTACTACTTTCCTGAGACTCAGCTTTATTGTTCAAGCTAATGAGGGACTCTGGGCAGGCATAGCAGTCAGGAGCAATAGTGGGAGGTAGTTGATGGGTTTGCTCTGGGATTTTCCTCTGATGTAGCTCTAAAGAGCTGTGAGTGAGACCAGAGGCCATGTCATGCTGAGTGTGGGGCCATTGTCCCCAGGCCAGGAAGAGAAGGCTGCTGATCTCTCACAGCCTGATATGCTTTGAAATAGATGGACTGTGGTTCAGGCTGTGGTTCTGTTGGTCTCCATGTGGTGATCTCGGCAGAGACCCTTGGCCTTCAACCCTTCCTGAGTGTTTATTGACCAGAGAAGTGAGGATTTTGTGATCTGAGCAGCAGAAAGTTGTGCTTATAATTTGGCTACCTAGTGTGCACACACAGGCATTGGTATTGCAGTGGACAAATTGGAAAACTGAAGGTCTCATTTCTAGAAATGATGAATGTTGTATTCCACATACAGTTTTGTGTAACACATTTTACAAATCATTTGAAACTGGAAGAAAAGGGGTGGTGGTGGTGATCTTTCAGCAATACTTGATTACGTTTTGTTGTTGTTGTTGTTTTTTACCTTTCAACTACCACTAGTCACAATGGCGTGGTTTAGGGAAATTCAATTCCAGGGTACAAAAGGAATTTCTGAGATGCAGAATTTTGTCAAGTGTGCCTGGTTTTAAATAAGTGGATAGGGCAGATTCCACTTATGACCTAATTCATGCAGCAGGAAACAGATACTAAATTATTCTCCAACATTTTTTTTTGTGTGTGTGTGAGTGTCCAAAAGGGCTGGGCTGCGCCTGAACCCACAAGGGGACATGAGGGACTGCAAGCCATAGCCCATCTTTATGATAACCTTCATTATCCAAAAGACTTCCAGAGCAAAAGGACTCTCTGTAAAAAAGGTTATTAGTAGCTGGAGGGTCAGAAATATAAGAGTTTAGGTGTCACTTTGTGTTTGTCTTATAACAGTTGGGAAATCTGTGTTTATTTAATTTGTATTAATTAGAAAATCAAAGGTATCTCTGGTCCAGTGCACATTTTTCATGTTAGATTTTCCTTACATCTTTTCATGTAAACTTGAATATATTTTAGGCTTATGTTTTTGGCTTTTTCTCCCTCCCCCTCATTCTTTCACAAACAGTGTACACATTCTTGATTATTGAAGGTTGTGGTAAGAACGGAAGTCACATCATGCCAGAAGATTATGAGATTCATGACAATAGACTCATCCCTTATTTTTCTGTTTTCCTCTGTTTCTTACCAGGTGGCTTTTCTTATACGAGATAGACATTTTGGATTGTCCTTTAGCAATCACATAAAGACAATTTGCAGTTATGTCTGTAGAAGGCAGAAGAGATAACATGAAGATGAGTGATACCAGTTGGCCAGTTTACTCCTTCTCTTTTGACATATTCTTTTGGTGATCTGTCATTGTCTTCAGAAATTTCATGTGTCCAATGGTCTCCATATTCTTTAGTTGGATGATTTTATTCTCCTGAAAAGATTAAATCAAAACCCTGCCCCATCCCTAATTCTGGGGTGAGGGTTGTGCCTTTTTAGGGATGTTATATCTTTTATATGGCAAAATGTTTTTTTGGAAATAGAAAAAGTATAATATCTCAATTAAAGTTAAAAAAATCTTTGAAAGTTTACAAATATACCTTAAAGTGTATTTACTTCTATTTAATAACGGGCATTCACTTTGATTTTCAGCGTGCCTTTTACAAGCAGCTTTTAAATAAAATCACTGTAAATCCTATGTACCTGCCTCTGCCTCCCATGTGGTATGTAAAAGACACATGCCTCCCAAATGCTGGGATTAAGGCTATGAACCACCAACACCCTGTCATTGTAACTCCTGAATTTAGAAAGCAACTAATTAATAGATAACTGCTTGTCTCTGCTGGGATTAAATGCACTGTCTATCACCATGCTTGTCAAATATGTTATATTCACTCTAAATTATTCCAATTCAAACAAGTTTATTCCTTTGAATTTACTTCAAACATTTTAAACCTCTTAACTGTTTTTAATATGAAACAACAAAAGTATCTTTTCTTATTTAAGAAGAAAACTTTAGTCTTTATTAAGTTAGTTTGGACTGAATGACCACAATGTCTGATGAACAGTTACCTCTGCTTATTCAGGAGATCTCTAATATTCAAATCTAATCATTATCAATTTTGATAGGATCTACCTTTCTTTTCCTGTGGAAACATTCGGTTTTACCAGTGAAGACACAGTTCAGTGGTTTCTCACTGTCTACTCCTTTTAGTTATGTTTACTTCTTTTTGTTCTAGAGTATTTAGGAGTGCTGTTAAGTTGCTACTAAGAGATATTTCTGATTATTTTTTCTGAATGTACTTAGTGCTATGAACTGTCTTCTGGTCAACAATTCCGTTGTGTACTATGAGTTTTGATATGTTGTGTATTCATTTCATTGACTTCTAGAAATTCTTTAATTTATTTCTTTATTTCAGTTTTGATCCATTTTTTATTCAATAGAGTGTTGTTCAATTTTTATGAGTTTGTAAGCTTTCTATTGATTTTGTTATTGGTGATGTGCTGCTTTAAACCTTAGTTGTCTGATAGGATGCAGGTTATTACAAGTTTCTCATATCTTTTGAGACTTCCACTGTTCAAGTATATAATCAATTTTGGAGAATAATATATGAGTTGCTGAGAAGAGGGAACAATCTTTTGTGCTTAGGTGGATGTTCTGTAAACATCATTTGGGTAGTGATTTGATGTTAGTTATCTGGAGCATTCCTCTGTTCAGTTTGGTCAGGAGGACCTGTCCATTGGTTAGAGTGATATATTGAAGTCTTCCCCTATCAATTTATGAGGGCCAGGATGTGATGCAATCTGCAGGAAGGTTTCTTTTATAACTTTCGTTCTCTTATGTTTGGAGCATAAATGTTAAGTATTGAAATGTTATATTGCTGGATGTTTTTTTTTAATATGTCAATCCTTTTCTGTCTTTTGATTAATTATTTTTTGAAGTCTGTTTTGTTAGATATTACAATTGTTATATGAGCTTGATACTCTAGTCCATTTATTTGGAATATCTTTTCCAACCCTTTACCTTGAGATAATGTCTATCTTGATGTGAAGCTGTGTTTGATGTATTTAGAAGAAGGGTGGATTCTGTTTTATCATCTGTTTTGTGAGCCTGTGTCTTTTTATTGGTGAATTTGGGTCAATGGTATTAAGAGAGATCATTGAACAGTGATTGTTATTTTTGTTGTGGTTGTGGTTTTAGCACCTTGAGTGGGGCTGTATTTATAGATACATATTATTTAAAATTGACTTTTTATGGAACATCTTATTTTCCCCATTTGGTGATTGAAAGTTTCTGGGCATAGTTAGTAATTTGTACTGGCTTCTGCAGTTTTTTAGAGTCAGAAGCACTCTGTCTAAGCCATTCAACTTCTAGCATTTTTACTGAGAATAGAGGATTAATTCCAATAGATCTGCCTTTTTTGATTTTTGGTTGGTTTTTGTTTGTTTTGGTTTGTATGATTGGTTGGATAGTTTGGTTTGTTTGTTTTCAGTTGCAGCCTTTCATATTCTTTCTTCGTTCTGTATATTTAGAGTTTTGATTATTCTCTGTGAAGAGGACTTTCTTTTCTGGTCCACTGTCTAGTATTTTGTATGCTTCTTGTGCCTTGATAGACATCTTCCTCTTTAGGTTAAGAAATTTTTCTTGTATGATTTTGTTGAAAATATCTTCTGGACCTTTGATCTCATCTTTCTTCTTCTAGTCTGATTATTAGCATGTTGTGTTGTCATAATGTCCCAGAGTTCCTGGATGTTTCCTGAATATTTGTATGTAGACCAGGCTGGTTTTGAACTTACAGCTCTAACTCCAGTCGAGTGTTGGGCTTAAATCTAGGCCAACATGCCTGGCATCAACATCACCACCATTGGCTGCTGAGCACGGAATATAGAGTTTTAGGTATTTATTTTGTTTTGTTTTATATATGTAAGCATAGGTTATTGTGATCTTCATCAACATCTTGCATTTGAAATTTGGAAGGGAGTATATTTAATTTCTTAGGATGCCATTTATTCATGACACTAACACTATCTGAGCTTTCCAAGTCATTGAATTGTAGGTGTGTGACGCTCTTCTTACCTGTTGTTTTTTTTTTTATTTTATTTGTTTGTTTTATTCACATTCAATTTATTTTTAATTTAAATTTGTTTTTGTTATTTATTCTCTGACATGAACTCGAGTCTTTGATCACTTCCTCCTGGGTGGTGCAGCCTTGCAAGGCCACAGAGGAAGATGATGCAGCCATCCTTGATGAGACCTGATAAGCTAGAAGGGAAGGAGTTCCTCCTCAATTAGGAGACTAGAGAAAGGGCATAGGGGCAGAAGAAGGAGGGTGGGTGGGACTGGGAGGAGATGAGAGAGGGGGCTATGGCAAGGATACAAAGTGAACACATTGTAATAAATAAATAAAGTAAATTAAAAAATAAATTATTCACTTAACGTCCCAATTGTAATCCCCACCTTAGTCTCTTTCTAGATTCACCCTCCATTCTTCTTTTCCCTTTATCCCATTCCCTATATCTCAGATAGAGGAAGCCCTCCTCTCCTACCATCTGAACCCAGCCTATCAAGTCTCAGTAGGACTGCCAGCATCCTCTTCCTCTGTGGCATAGCAATGCCCCCTCCACCAAATGGAAGTGATCAAATAGCAGACAACAGAGTCCATGTCAGAGCAGGCACATTCTTCCGTTACTATGGATCCCACATGTAGACTGAGATGCCTATCAGCTACATCTGAGCAGCGGTCTGGGTCCTCTTCATAAATGGTCTTTGGTGGGTGCATCAATCTCTCCAAGTCCCCATGGGCCCAGATTTGTTGTCCTTGTTGGTCTTGTTATGGAGGTCCTGCCTGTGCTCTACCCAAAGTTTGGCTGTGAGTCTTAGCATCTGCTTCGATCCCCTGCTGGGTAGAGCCTTTCAGAGGACATATATGTTAGGTTCCCATCCTGTTCCCCCTCTGCAGTCACTTCTGATGTCAATTCTATTTTCCCAATGATTAAGAATTGACCATCCTCCATAGGGTCCTCTTTTTATTTAGCTCCTTTAGGCCTGTGGATTGTAGTATGTTTATCCTGTATTATGGCTATTATCCACTTACCATGCATGTCTTTCTGGTTTTGGAATAACTCACTTAGGATGATCATTTCTAGTTCCGTCCACTTGCCTGAAAATTTCATGGTTTCCTTTTTTTTAAATACCTGAGTAGCATTCCATTGTGTAAATGTACCACAATTTCTGTAAAGCAATTGTTCAGTTGAGAGACATGTAGGTTGTTTCCTGATTCTGGCTATTATGAATATAGATACTATGAACATAGTTGAGCAATTATCTTTGTTGAATGGTAGAGCATCTCTTTGATATATGCCCAGGCATGGTGTAGCAGGGTCTTGAAGTAACACTATTTCCAATTGTCTGAGAAAGCATCAGATTGATTTCTAAAGTGGTTGTATAAGTTTGCACACCCACCATCAATGGAGGAGTGTTCCTCTTTCTCCACATTCTCACTAGCTTGCTATTAAATTCAGGTTTTGACCTTAGCCATGATGGGTTTAAGATGGAATGTCATTTTCACTTCCATGATAACTACAGATATTGAGCATTTAATATCCACCATTTGATATTCTTCTGTGGAGAAATCTCTGTAAAGTTCTGTACCCCAGTTTTAAATTGGATTATTTGGATTATTGGAATTTAATTTCTTCAGCACTTTATATATATTGTTTTTTAGCTCTTTCAGTTGTATGTGAGGTTGGTGAAGATTTTTTGCAGGCTGTAGGTGGCCATTTTATTCTATTGACAGAGTTCTTTGCTTCATAGAAGCTTTTTGTTTCATGAGATCCTATTCATTAATTCTTGATCTTAGAACCAGTGTTCTTGGTGTTCTGTTGAGGAATTTATCATCTATGCCAATGAGATCAAGACTCTTTCCCACTTTTTCTTCTAACAGATTTAGTGTAACTGGTTTTATGTTGAGGTCTTTGAACAACTTGGACTTTAGTTTGATGCAAGTCTACATGTAGACTTCCAGTTAGACCAGCACCATTTGTTGAAGATCCTGTCCTTTTTCCATTGCATGGTTTTGGCTTCTTTGTCAAAAATCAAGTGTCCATAGGTGTGTGGGTTTATTTATGGGTCTTCATTTCAATTCCATTCATCCACCATTCTGTTTTTGTTTCAGTACCGTGCAGTTTTTTATTACTATTGATTTATAGTAGAGCTTGAGATCAGGGATGGTGATACCTCCTGAAGATCTGCTATAGTACAGGACTATTTTAGCTATTCTGGCTTTTTGTTTTTCCATATGAAGCTGAGAATTTTTTTCAAATTCCTTAAGGAATTGTGTTGATATTTTGATGGGAATATCATTTAATCTATAGATTGTTTTTGGTATGATAGCAATTTTTACTATGTTGATCCTTATGACCCATCAGCATGAGAGATATTTCTATCTTCTGGTCTCTTTTTCAATTTCTTTCTTCAGAGGCTTAAAGTTTTTTTTTTTTTTTTTTTTTTTTTTTTTTTTCATGCAGGTTTTTCACTTGCTTGTTGAGGACAACTCCAAGGTACATTATGTTTTTTTTTTTTTTTTCCTGCCTATTGTGAAGGGTGTTGTTCTCCTAATTCTTTCTCAGTCCATTTGTCTTTTGCATACAGGAGTGCTACTGATTTTTTTTTAGTTAACTTTATATCCAACCACTTTGATAAAGTGTTTTTCAACTGTAGGAGTTCCTACAGTAGAATATTTTGGGGTCACTTTTATATACTGTCATATATGTGAATAGCAATACTTTGACTTCTTCCTTATCAATTTGTATCCCCTTGATCTCCTTTAGTTTTATTATTGCCCTAGATAGGACTTTGAGTACTGTATTGAATAAATTTGGAGAGAGTGTGTCGCCTTGTCTTGACCCCAAGTTCAGTGGAACTGATTTAACTTTCTTTCCATTTAGTTTGATGTTAGCTATAGGATTGCTGTACATTGTCTTTACTATTTTTAGATCTGTGCCTTTGTCCCCAACTTCTCCAAGACTTTAAACAAGAATAACTATTGGATATTATCAAATGCTTTTTTGGCTTATAAGGAAATGATCCTGTGCTTTTTTTTAATTTGTTTATATGATGGATTAAGATTCCATATATTGAACCATTCCTGCATGCCTGGGATGAAGCCTACTTGGTCATGTTGGATGACATTTGTGGTATGTTCTTGGATTTGGTTGGCGATTATTTTATTGAGTATTTTTGCATCATTTTTCGTAAAAGAGATTAGTCTGAAGTTCTGTTTTTATTTTGGGGTCTTTGAGTATTTATTAAGGTGACTGTTGTCTTACAAAAGGAGTTTGGTCATGTTGCGTCCATTTCTATTTTGTGGAATAATTTGAAGAATATCAGTTTTCACTCTTCATTGAAGGTCTTGTAGAATTCTGCTCTGAAATCATCTCGCACTTGGCTTTTTTTGGTTGGAAGGATTTTGATGGCTGATTCTATTTTTTAAGGCAGTATAAGACTATTTAATATCTTTACCTGATTTTGATTCAACTTTGGTAAGTGGAATCTAACAAAAGAATTGTATATTTCATTTAGATTTTTCAAATTTTGTGGCATATAGGCTTTTGACATAATAGCTAATAGTTCTTTGGATTTTCTCAGTGTCTGTTATCTCTCTCTCTTCCTTTCAGACTTTGTTGATTTGGATAGTGTCTGTCTGCCATTTACTTGTTTGGCTAAGAGATTGTCTATATATTTGATTTTCTCAAAGAACTAGCTCTTGGTTTCGTTGATTCTTGAATTATTCTTTGTTTCTCATTTATTAATTTCAGCCCTGACTTTGGTTACTCCTAGTGGTCTATTCCTGTTGGGTGTGTGGGTGTGTTTGCTTCTTTTTTTCTAGGGCTTTCAGGTGTGCCATTAAGTTGCTTGTATGGGATGTCTCTAATAGCTTATGAAGGCCTTTAGTGCTATTAAAAGTCTTCTTAGGACTGCTTTCATTCCATCCCATGAGTTTGGGTATGATGTGCATTCATTTTCATTAAACTGTAGGAAGTTCTTTCTTTATTTCTTCCCTGACCTAGATTTCATTGAGTAGGGAGTTGTTCAGTTCCCATGTGTGTGTAGTCTTTTTATTATTTCTGTTATTGTTGTGGTCCATCTTTAGTCCATCATAGTCTGATAGGATACAAGATATTTCAATCATGTTGTATCTTTTGAGGCCTGGTTTGTGACCTACTGTATGTTCAGTTTTGGAGAAGGGTCCATGAGGGGCTGAAAGAAGATAGATTCTTTTCTGTTTGGGTTAAAAAATTCTCTAGATATGTTGGGTTCATTTGATTCATGACATCCATTTGTGTCATTATCTCTCAGGTTAAGTCCTTTTCCATTGCTCTGTCCCTTGATGATAGTGACATGTTGACCTCTCCCACTATTAATGTATGGTGATTGATGTGTTCTTTAAGTTTTATTAATGTTTCTTTTACAAATGTGGGTGTCCTTGTATTTGGGGCATTGTTGCTCAGAATACAGATGCCGTCTTGGTGGAATTTTTCTTTGATGAGTATGAAGTATCCTTCCTCTTATTTATTTATTTATTTATTTATTTATTTATTTATATTTAGGTATTTAGGAGCAATAACTGATATGAGGCAATATTTTCAAAGTTTGAAAGTCTGTGAAACAGCATAGTTTTTAAAAATCTTTCAACATTTTATTGTGTTCTTTAAAAATTTTTATTAATAACAGTTTATTCACTTTGTATCCCTCCTGTACCTCCTTCCTTCCTCCTCTCCCAAACTCTCCCTCCATCTTTCCCACCCCTGTTCCTTTCCCAGTTCATTGATAAGCGAGATCCTCCTCCCCTTCACTCTGATCCTAGTCTATCAGATCTCATTAGGAGTGGCTGCATTGTCTTCTTCTGTGGCCTGGCAAGGCTGATTCCCCCTCAATGTGAGGTGATCAAAGAGCAGGCCAATGAGCTCCTGTCAGAGACAGTCCCTGTGCCCATTACTATGAAGCCCACATAGATACTGAACTTCCATAGGCTACCTTTTGTGTAGGGGTTTCAGGCGATCTCCATGAGTGGTCCTTGGCTGGCATATCAGTTTCAAAAAAGACCCCTGTGCCCAGAATTTTTGGAACTGTTACTGTCCTTGTGGAGCTCCTGTCCTCTCCAGGTTTACTATCTCCCAGTTCTTCCATAAGATTCCCTGCACTCTGCCCAAAGTTTGGCTATGAGCGACTGCCTTGACACCCTGCAGGGTAGAGCCTTTCAAAGGCCCTCTGTGGTAGGCTCCTGTCCTGTCCCTGTATTCTCCCTCATCTGATGTCCATTCTCTTTGCCTTTCTGCATGGGATTTGAGCATCTTAGCCAGCATACTCCTTCCTGATTAACTTCCTTAGGTGTACAGATTTTAGTATTTTTATCCTATATTTTATATCCTATATCCACTTATGAGTGAGTATATACCCTGTGAGTCTTTCTGCTTCTGGGATACCTCACTCAGGATGATCTTTTCCATTTCCCACCATTTACCTGCAAATTTCATGTTTTCCTTGATTTTCATTGCTGAGTAATATTCCATAATATAAATATACCACAATTTCTGTATCCATTCCTCAACTGAGGGCCATCTGTGCTGTTTCCAGCTTCTGGCTCTTACAAATAAAGCTATTACAAACATAGTTGAGTAGATGTCCTTGTTGTATACTTGAGCGCCTTTTGGATATATGCTTAGGAGTGGTATAGCTGGATCTTGAGGAGGCGCTATTCCTAATTGTCTGAGAAAGTGTCAGGTTGATTTGTAAAGTGGTTGTATAAGTTTACATTCCCACCATCAATGAAGGAGGGTTCCCCTTTCTCCAAATCCTATCCAGCATGAGTTGTCACTTGAGTTATTTGTCTCAGTCATTTTGATGGGTGTAAGGTGAAATCTCAGGGTGGTTTTGATTTGCATTTCCCTGATGACTAAGAATGTTGAACATTTCTTTAAGTGTTTCTCTGCCATTCTATATTCCTCTATTGAGACTTCTCTGTTTAGCTCTGTACCCCATTTTTTAATTTGGGTTACTTGACTTGTTGGTGTTTAACTTCTTGAAATCTTTATAAATACTGGATATTATCCCTCTGACAGATATAGGGTTGGTGAAGATCCTTTCCCAATCTGCAGGCAGTCATTTTGTTTTGACAACAGTTTCCTTTGACTTATGAAGTTTTTCAGTTTCATGAGGTCCCATTTATTGATTGTTGCTCTTAGAGCCTGTACTGTTGAAGTTCTGTTCAGGAAGTTGTCTCCTGTTCCAATGAGTTCAACGCTCTTCCCCACTTTTTCTTCTAACAGGGTTAGTATGTCTGGTTTTATACTGAGGTCTTTGATCCACCTGAACTTTAGTTTTGTGCAGAGTGATAATATGGATCTATTTGCATTTTCCTACATGTAGACATCCAGTTAGACCAGCACCATTTGTTGAAGATGCTATCTTTTTTCCACTGTATGGTTTTGGCATCTTTGTCAAAAATCAGTAGTCCATAGTGTGTGGGTATATTTCTGGGACTTCTATCTGATTCTGTTGATCCACCAATTGGTTTCTATACCAGTACCATGCGGTTTTTATTACTGTTGATCTATAGTAAAGCATAATAACAGTGATGGAGATACCTCCAGAAGATCTTTTATTATGTAGGATTGCTTTAGCAATTCTGGGTTTCTTGTTATTCCATATGAAGTTGAGCATTTTTCTTTCAAGGTTTGTAAAGAATTGTATTGGTAATGTGAGAGGAATTGCATTAAATCTGTAGATTGCTTTTAGTAAGAGGACCATTTTTACTATGTTAATCCTTCCAAGCCATGAACACGTGAGTACTTTCTATCTTCTGATATCTTTTTGTAATTCTTTCTTTAGAGACTTGAATTTTTTTCATACAAGTTTGTGCCTTCCTTGTTTTGAGTCCCACCAAGGTACTTTATGTCCTTTGCAACTATTGTGAAGGGTGTTGTTTACCTAATTTCTTTCTCAGTCCTTTTGTCTTTTGTATACAGGAGGGCTACTTATTTTTTTAGTTGATTTTGTATACAGCCACTTTGCTAAAAGTGTTTGTCAGCTTTAGGAGTTCCCTGGTAGAATTTTTTGGGGTCACTCAGGTATACTGGGCAGCCTTGTCTTGTTTCTGATTTCGGTGGGATTGATTTAAGTTTCTCTCCATTTAGTTTGATGTTGGCTATAGGTTTGCTGTATATTGCTTTTACTATATTTAGGTATGTGCCTTGTATCCCTGATATCTCCAATACTTTAAACATGAATGGATGCCAGATTTTGTCAAATTCATTTTCAGCATCTAAGGAGATTATCATATTTTTTTTTTTTTCTTTCAGTTTGTTAATATGGTGGATCACATTGATGGATTTCTGTATATTGAACCACCCCTGCATGCCTGGAATGAAGCCTACATGGTCATAGTGAATGATATCTTTGATGTGTTCTTGTATTCGGTTTGCAAAGTATTTTGTTGAGTATTTTTGCATCAATGTTCATATGGGAGATTGGCCTGGAACATGCTTTCTTTGTTGGGTCTTTGTGAGGTTTAGGTACCAAGGTGACTGTGACTTCAATGAATAAGTTTGGTAGTGTTCCTTATGTTTCTATTTTGTGGAATAGATTGAAGAGAACTGGTGTTAGCTCTTCTTTGATGGTCTGGTAGAATTCTGCACTGAAACCACCTGGCCCTGGGCTTTTCGTGAATCTGATAATTTTGATGAATGCTTCTATTTCCTTAGGAGATATAGGACGATTTAGTTGATTTACCTGGTCTTGATTCAGCTTTGGTAAGTGGAATTGATCAAGAAAATTGTCCATTTTATTTAGATTTTCAAATTTTGTGGCATAGAGACTTTTGAAGTAAGTCCTAATTGTTTGGATTTCCTCAGTGTCTATTGTTTTCTCCCCTTTACTTTTCTGATTTTGTTAATTTGGATGGTGTCTCTCTGCCTTTTAATTAGTTTGGGTAACGGTTTGTCTATCTTCCTCATTTTCTCAAAGAACAAGCTCTTGGTTTCATTGATTCTTTTAATTGTTTTATTTGTTTCTAATTGATTGATTTCAGCCCTGAGTTTGATTATTTCCAGTCATCTATTCCTTTTTCATGTGTCTGCTTCTTTTTTTCCCCTAGGGCTTTTAGGTAAGCCATTAAGTTTCTTAAATGAGATGTTTCAAATTTCTTCTTGAAGGCACTCAGTGCTATGAACTTTCCTTTTAGCACTGCTTTCATCATGTCCCATAAGTTTGGGTATCTGGTGTCTTCATTTGCATTGAATTCTAGGAAGACTTTAATTTCTTTCTTTATTTCTTCCCTGACCCAGCTGTCATTTAGTAGTGAGTTGTTCAGTTTCCATGTTTGTGTAGGCTTTTTGATGTTTCTGTTGTTGTTAAGGTCCAGCTTTATTCCATGGTGATCAAATAGGATACAAGGGATTATTTCAATCTTCTTGTATCTGTTGAGGCTTGCTTTGTAATCAACTATATGGTCTGTTTTGGAGAAGGTTCCATGAGGTGCCAAGAAGAAGGTAAATTCTTTTGTGTTTGAGTGTAAGGTTCTGTAGATGTCTGTTAGGTCCATTTGATTCATGACCCCTGGATTTCTTGGATGGTCTGTGTTAGAGATATTGTTTCTTTTTTTTTTTCTCTGTTTTGTCAACCTGTTCTTTGTTGAGAATGGGGTGTTGAAGTCTCCCACTATTAACGTATGGTGATCTATGTGTGGTTTAAGTTTTATTAATGTTTCTTTTATAAGCATGGTGCCTTTGTATTTGGGGCATGGTTGTTCAGGATTGTGATGTCTTCCTGGTCTAATTTTCCCTTGATGAGTATGAGCTGTCCTTCCCCATCTCTTTTTATTAATTTTGGTTGAAAATCTGTTTTATCAGATATTAGAATGGTTAGTCCTGCTTGATTCTTGGTCCCATTTGGTTGGTAAAATGTCTTCCAGAACTTTACCCTCAGGTAATATCTATCTTTGTGACTTAGGTGTGTTTCTTGTATGCAGCAGATTGTTGGGTCTTGTTTACACATCCATTCTGTTAGTCTGCATCTTTTTATTTGAGAATTGAGTCCATTGATGTTGAGAGAGATTAATGACCAGTGGCTGTTAGATCCTTTGATTTTGATGTTGGCTGTGTAGTAAGTTTGTGTTTTGTTTTGCTGTAGTGAGATTAATTATTTCCTGTTTTTTCTTGAAAGTAGTTAGTTTTCTTGGGTTGTATTTGTCCATCTAGTATCTTCTATAATGCTGGATTTGTGTGTAGGTATTGTTGAAATTTGTTTTTGTCACTGAAAATCTTGTTTTCTCCATCTATGAGGACTGAGAGTCTAGGAGGGTATAGTAGCCTGGGCTGACATCTATGCTCTCTTAGGGTCTGCATGATATCTATCCAGGCCCTTTTAACTCTCATAGTTTCTGTTGAGAAGTCAGGTGTGATTCTGATGGGTTTGCCATTATATGATACTTGGCATTTTTCCCTTGCAGCTTTTAGTATTTTTCTTGTTCTGTATACTTCCTGTTTTGATTATTATGTGGTGGGAGGATTTTCTTTTCTGGTCTATTTTATTGGGTGTGTTCTGTAGGCCTCTTGTGTTCTTATAGACCTCTCATGTAAGTTGGGGAATTTTTCTTCTATGATTTTGCTGAAAATATTTTCAGGGCCTTGGAGGAGGGAATCTTCTTTTTCCTCTATTCCTATCATTCTTAGGTTTGGTCTTTTCATATTCCTTGGATTACTTGGATGGTCTGTGTCAGGAATTTTTTAGATTTAACATTTTATTTGATGGATATATTGATTTCTTCCATTGTGTCTTCCACACCTGAGATTTCTTTTCCATCTCTTATAGTCTATTGGTTATGCTTACCTCTGTAGTTCCTGTTTTCTTCCCTAAGTTCATTCTCTCCAGCATATTCTCCATTTGTGTTTTCATTCATTTTTTCCAGTTATATTATCAGTTCTTGAGCTGTTTTATTGATTTCCTTCACCTGACTATATTTTTCTTCAGTTCCTTCAGCTGTTTCTTTGAACAATCCTGTTTCTTTAATTTCTTTCAGTGATTTTAGTATTTCTTCTGTAAAGGCCACAAATTGTTTGGCTGTAACTTCCTGTATTTCTTTACAGATGGCCACAATCTGTTTGTCTTTATCTTCTTCCATTTCTTTGCAGATGTCCAGATCTGTCTGACTTTATCTTCCTCTAGTTCTTTATGCAGTTTGTTTGTTTCCTCTATTATCCTCTTCTTAAGCATAGATGCAAAGTCATCTTTTTGAATTTCATTTACGTTGGTGTGTCCAGGGCTACTTGCCCCTGTTTAAACTGAGTTCTGGAGATGCCATATTGCTCTCTCGTTTGTTGGTTGAGATTTTACACTTGCCTCTACCCATTTGGCTATCTTGGGTGTTGGGTGTTAGATTCTGGTGCTTCCTGGAATCCTGTGGTGGGAAGAATCCCCCTGGCAGGAAGATGATTTTTACCGATGGAGGCCTCCTCATGTTTTGGGGTATGGTCACTGAATGGCAGGTGTTTTGCAGGAATTGCCACAGCTCATCTCAGGCGTACAGACCTGAGTGGTAATTGTGGCCTTTGTTAGTAAACTGGGTTCTCCTCTAACCCAGAGAAGTCCAGGAGACAGCTGCCCTGCAGCTTGGTTTCTTGCTGTAAATTTAGTAAGCTGCAGCTGTAACCTGGGTGCCTTGTGGTTTGGTCAGTTTAGTTAGAAAAAACTCGTTGTCCCTTGGAGCAGTATTTGGGGGTTGATCTTAGGAACCCAGGCTTCTGGAGGTCTGAGTTTGGGGCTCTCTGCCCCAGTACCCAAGTGGTAATCAGTGGCATGTGAGCACTACTCTCATGTTTGCAGCAGGAGACTAGAGTCTGGAGCCTGTGGATAACCAGAAACTTTTCTAGAGCTAGGTGTCCTGAGGTAGGGCCAGATATTTCCGCCACCTTTGGTTTTTTTTTCTCAACAGAAAGACCCAGTCTGTACTGTTGGGGAGGGGGCATGTGGAGTGAGTAGGCACTTGCTTGGGAGTGGTGGCTCCAAGCTGGTGACTGGACAGGAACCTGAGAACTTTTTCTGAGAACATTCCCGTATGTGTGGTGTTAGTGGTAGTGGGGGGTCAGCTGAGTACTCTAAGCTGGGACCTGCTGTTTCCCTCCCTGTGGGGTTTTCTCCCAACAGGAAAACTCAGCCTCTACTGCCCTGGGGCACACAGTTCTGTCTGTGATGGAGAGTTAGTTGTGGGGTTGGCGGTTGGAGCCCCACTCAGGGCTGGCTGCTTTGTGCCTGCAGGTCTGCAGGACCTTTTCCAGGGATAGACTGGTTGACCTGAGGTCAGCCCTACTTGCTTCCTTCCATGTGGGGTTTTCTCAAGACTGGGACTCCAAGTCTCTTGTTCCCTGGGGTGCACAGTTCAGCCTGGGAAGGTGATCAGGACATGCAAGAGTGTGCTTCTGGTCAAGTGACCCAGTGACTGTGTGACCTGGGGTTTCTTCTGGGTTCTTGCTGGGTGACCTGAGAGTAGACCCGACTTATTCCCACTCCGTGGAGTTTCCTCTCACCTGGGAAACACAATTGCTGTTGTTTTAGGGTCCAGAGTTCAGCCTCTTAGTCACTGTACCAATATTGCTGCCCTTCTCCTCAGACAGTGTCATCCCAGCACCGCCATCTTGGATTACCCCCTTTCTCATCTCTTTCAATTAATTTTTGGTGAAAGTCTGTTTTATTAGATATTAGAATGGTTACTCCTGCTTGCTTCTTGGGTCTATTTGCTTGAAAACCTTATTCCTGCTAAAAACAGCCCAAGAAATTTTCAAGGTATTAGCTGAGTGCTCTGAGGTTGAACCCAATTGCTTTTCTCATCATTGGGGTTCATCTCACCTGGTAAATACAGTCAGTGGTGTTTGGAGGCCCACAGTTCCAACTATTGGTCACTGTGCAGTTTCTGCTACCCTGCTGATCAGACACAGTGTGAGTTCAGCCCTTCCAGCTGGGATCTGTTTTTAATTTTTACTGAATATGAGTATTTTGATTGTATGCATGAATATGCATCTCTTGTGTGCCTGATCTTCACTATAGTCTGATGATGTGTTCAGAACTCATGAACTGATAGTAGTGGGTTCCAGGTAAACAATGACAATTGAGTCCACTTATTTGGAAGAGTAGCAAGAGCTCCTCATTGCTGAGCCATCTCTTCTACCTTATGTTGCTTATTTATGATCAGCATTGACATTGCTAATATTTTCATTTTTTCTATTTTTAGCTGTTTAAACATGCATTCCCTTTTAGTAAGATGTTATTAAAGTTACAGTTTAAGCTGGGGCAGTGCAGATTTCTGGAAAAGGAATGCACAACTGGAGTGGATGTATAATTTATTGTAGAAGCTTCAGTAAAGACCTCTGAGTTCTTTCAATCTTTTATGTTTGTTTGATTGACTTTTAGGGGAGGCTCTGTCTTACTATATAGGTCTAGCTGTCCTGGAACTTTTTGCATAGATCATGCTGGCATCCTAGTCAATTAGATATACCTGCCTCTGCCTCTTGAGTGATGGAATTAAGGCATAATAGAATACACCCAGCTTGTCCATAATTTTTTTAGTTAGTAACTTTTCATGAATTTCTCTGATGTGTACTTAGTACTGCTCATCTCTTAATTTCTCTGTGTGTCTCTGTCTCTCTCTTTCTATTTCGCTCTCTTCTCTCTGTTTGTCTTTGTCCACATTAAATACAATGACTATTCAAAAGCTATATCCTATTCAAAAAAGTTCAGATATGACATAGTTAAACTTCATTATTCAGTTTTCTTCTAAAATGACTTAGTGATAACATTAACACTTATGTTTTAATAGAAAAGTTTTAATCTTTATTTTTAAACTATAGACTATACCTGATTTAGAAAGGAGAATATACAAAACAATGAACAAAGAATAATCATGTGTTCTATGCCTTTTCTTTTGTCTGGGAACTCAGAAATATGATGTTATAAGCTATGATTATTGTTGCTTGCCACTCACATTGTTTTTATCCATCTGTTCACTGTAGTACAATTTTCCTTCCACAAATATATGAGCCCCCATTTTCATCTACTGGTATGCCACATCTCTGATCCCTGGTCAAAACATGATATTCAGTGCCACGTTGTCGTTTGACTGATGTCACCCATCTGTTCACTGTCACCTGATAGTCACCTATCATTTGTTGCTAGATAAAATATCATGACTGTGTTTTTTCCTTCCACCTGTCTCATGACAGTGTCCTGACATACTCACCCAAGTAACTGAAGATGATTCATAGATCACTCAAGAACCCAACTAATGGCTACTTCATATTCATGTCTTACAAACTAATGCAAAACCTTTAACACAGGTTTTCAAAGCAAGCCTTTTGTTTCCTAACCTTTAGGCTTTTTCTTCTCCCATCCTTCACCTGATGCACAGCACCCAACTGTCTAACACTAGCACTTCTGTGTCAGAATATAAATGGAAGCAGCACTAGAATTATATGATTATATTGCCAATGAAATATAAATTTATATTGTTGCCAGTCTTTCTTTTGTACAAATGTATGGTATATTTTAGAATTCAGTGACCTTCGATGATGTGCATGTGAAATTCAGCCAAGAAGAGTGGGGTTTGCTGGAATCTTCCCAGAAGCAACTCTACAAAGACGTGATGCTAGAGACTTGCAAAAACCTCACTGCTGTAGGTAAGACTGGGAATTTTCTTCCACTTTTAAAATAAGGGGACAATTCTTACTTTGTTATTGATCCTATTCTGTAATTCTAACTGAGAATGAGGAGGAATGAGGTTAATTAATCAGGCATGGTTCTCAGGGTCACAGAAGATAGTGATTTAAGTTTTTCCTAAATAATAATGTGATATTTCCAATAATATATATTTTCTGGTACTATATATTTAGGCTACGATTGGGAAGACCATAATATTGAAGAACATTTTCAAAGTTATACAAGTAATAAAAGGTAACTTTATGTGCAAGCTGATACATATATGAATCTTAAGAAATTTTAATGTGTCCTAGAAGTTTGTTTTTTTGGTTTGTTGGCTGCTTTTTATTTTCTGTTTTTGAAATAGTTTTTTTTTTTTTTTTTTTTTTTTTTCTGTGTAGCTGTGGCTTAACTTAGAATTGCTTGTTAGACCAGCCTGACCTCAAAATCACACAGATCTGCCTGATTCTGCCTCCACAAGTGCTAGGATTAAGAGCATGTAACAGCACACCTGGCTGCCTCCTGGAATTTTTAAATAAATGCAACAGTGTATAAACAGCACTGCTTTAAGTGTACTGATGATCATTAAAATCTCACAATTCCATGTACTTCAATGTCAGTTATCTGATTTGTGTTTGCAAGGCAATCCCCTCAGATAGAAGAAAATAAAATAATGTTGTAACAGAAAATACCAATTGAATCATATAGACATTACAGCTACTGAGTTGATCTGCCAATCTGTTTAGTCTCATCCTATCTACTCAGATATTGTAAGATGTATATACATTGAATAGGTGATCAGTATATGTCCAAAACCTTCTAATAAGCAAATATGTCATATACAACCAGTGTTACTCATATTCATACAGTAACATTGTAAAATTTACTGAAAGGAGCAGCTTATGAGAGTCAAGATTATTGTTGTGGAGAAACCTTAATCCCTATATGACATGTCTATGATGAACAAAAAACAAACTGTGTTAATTCAATGTGGGAATCTTTTATTATTCTTGTAATTTAATAGGTATATCATATCTCACAATGTTTCTAAGGCACAAGAGCATAGGGATATTGAAATAAGCAGTGTACTTGTCTTTCTCCAAAAACAATTGATTTTGTATTAGTCCCCACTTTGAGTAGATTTTCTGAATGTGATAAATGGTTACTGTTGATTGGTTTTGCAACTTCACTGAGAATTCATCAGCAAACTCATACTGCTGAAAATACCTATGAATACTAGGAATTTGGAACTTTTTCTGCTTGTCTTGGCTCACTTTGTAAATGAAGTATCATTCATACAGTATAAAAATTTGTGAATGGGATTGCTGTGGTAAAACTCTGAATTCTTACAATACTCTTCATATATAGAAGAAACCTCTTATAGAAAAATGATGTTATAAAAGTGAACCACATAACAAATGCTCTTACCATCATAGGGATTTTCAAAAATAGCCACAATGAAGGGGCATACTATGAATGTAAATAAAGTGATAAAACTTTAAAATTTGATTCTTCTTTACCATTAGAATTATGAAATTAATTCATATAGATAAATATATTTATTAGTGTAATGAAATGACTGTGGTAAATCTTTCACATATGCCAATTTTCTTTGCAGGCATGAAAGCAATCATACTGGAGAGAAAGTCTTTAAATGCACTCTATGTGGTAAAGCCTTCCCCTATATCACTGTTCTCATACAGCATAAAGGAACACACATAGGAGAGAAGTCCTACAAATTTAATCAATGTGATAAAGCCTTTGCAAAAAACAGTCATCTCATGTGGCATAAAAGAACACATACTGGAGAGAAACTTTATGAATGTAACCAGTGTGGTAATGCCTTTGCAGAAAACAGTACTCTCTTACGCCATAAAAGACACACACTGGAGAGACACTGAATGAGTGAGAAACCTTACGAAACAGTCATCTCATAAGCCATAAAAGAACACACACTGGAGAGAAACCTTGTGAATGTAACCAAAACCTTTGCAGAAAACACACACTCACACATATAAAAAGAACACACACTGGAGAGAAACCTTAAATGTAACCAGTGAAAACCATTGTAAAGCCTTTGCAGAAAATAGTCTCTCTTAAGCCATAAAAGAACACACACTGAGAGAAACGTTATGAATGTAACCAGCCTTTGCATGAAAACAGTCATCTCATAAGCCATAAAAAGAAAACACACTGGAGAGAAACGTTATGAATGTAACCATGTGTGGTAAAACCTTTGCAGAAAACAGTCATCTCTTACACCATAAAAAGAACACACACTGGAGAGAAACGTTATGAATGTAACCAGTGTGGTAAAGCCTTTGCAGAAAAAAGTACTCTCTTAAGCCATAAAAAGAACACACACTGGAGAGAAACCGTTATGAATGAAACAGTGTGTGGTAAAGCCTTTGCACAAAAACAGTCATCTCTCATAAGTAAAAGAACACACACTGGAGAGAAACGTTATGAATGTAACCAGTGTGGTCAGTCTCTCATAAGCCATAAAAGAACACACACTGAGAGAAACGTTATGAATGTAACCAGTGTGGTAAAGCCTTTGCACAAAACAGTCATCTCATAAAAGCCTGGAGAGAAAATGTAACCAGTGTGGTAAAGAACACATACTGCCAAAAAAACACTTATGGAAAGAAAATATACCCAATGTGATAAAGCATTTGCACAGCAGAGTAGTCTCCGAAAACATGAAAAAACGCACAGTGGAGAGAAGCCTGGTGAGGATAATTAGTGTGATAAAACCTTTGCATATAACAGTCATCTCCTAAGACAAGAACACATTCTGGAGGGAAACCATATGAATTAACTGTGTGGCAAAGCCTCTGCACATAGCATCTCCTAATACATAAAAGAAAACCTACTGGAAAGAAGCTATCTGACTGTAACCACGTGAAAAAACTTTTGTACTTCAGAATCATCTTCACACTCATGAAAGAAATCCTAATGGACAGTGCTTTTAACATGGTGAAACCATTCCATATTTGTATAATCTTCATCATCATGAAAGCATTCATCCTGAGAGAACTGATGAATGTGTTAAAATGGTGAGGCCTTGCACAAATCTAGAGTCATCATCATCATAAAAGTATCCTTACTGGAGAGGAATTCTGTGACTATAAGCAATATGGAAAGGCCTTTGTGTTCTTTGGTCCACTGAGATCCAACAGAACTGAAAAACTAGCTCAATGGAAATGACCTTCCTTTTCTGAAGGGAAAGGGGAAATGGAATAGAGACAATAGGAGTGGAGGGTAGTAATGGGGGAGAGAAGGGAGGGGGATTATGATTGGAATGTAAAGTAAATAAACTTATTTTTTTAAAGAATACAATGAATGGTAAATATCAATTACATGCAAAAGTATTATAAAATGTGTTTAGGGAAGACTTATTGATAAACCTGATTCTCAACATTTACTGTTTTCAATTGCCTCACTTTAGACAAGAAAAGTTCAGTCCAGTGGATGAATATGTAGGGAATGGTGAACTAACACCAGCCAGGAAGTTCTCTGAGAGTAATAGAACAGTGGTAGCCTGTAGAAGTTTCTTTGTGTATACATATATATTGTTCCAGGGGTTCTATTGAAAACCATCACAACCCAGTCTGAATTTTGAGATCTGAAGGAGAAAGCTTTCTCTTCCATGTATGACCCTGCTGCTGGCCTAGTTGTGTAACCATGCAAGGGTGAGTTTTCTGTGCCTGACTTCAACTGGGGAGTGTCTTTAGACATAGATGCTACTAGCCAAATTTGATAGATGGCTTTTGACACTGATCCCTGCTAACTCTCTCCTCCTTTTAAATATAGGATGTTTAGGATCTGTGCTCTTGTTCATATGATAGGAATGTGCTATTGAATGCAAATCAAGCATTCTCAAGGTACCTAGTTTTGAACAATTATATACACCTCTCCATGGAGCATCCCAATCATTTCCCAAGAGGTATATAGCCTCTGTTTTCTGGAATTAAATTTGAACTTATTTCCTGAGGTGGTTCCGCTACACAGAAGGAGAACCAAGTTCTTTGCTTGTGATAAAATCTTTCTGATTTCATAGCATTTCATATTTCACATGTTTCTGGATTTGAGATGGTCAATTAAACATTGTCTTGTGAGTGGGGCTCTGTAAAATGAGTTATACTTAGTGTTAATTTCACAGTTAGGTTGCAGGCAAGCTTCAGGGTATGGAGTATTCTGACGTGAGCAGAGTGGCCTATGGAAAAGAAATAAGAGCAGAAATATTATTTCCTTGTTTTAATAGCTGAATAGTATTGTGATAAGACATGGGTGGATGGCAAAGGAAGGAAACTCACCTTTTCAGTGGACTAGGGGAAGAGGATAGAGGGAAGAGGAGGTATGGGAACAGTAGGAGTTGAGGGAGGGGCCTTCAGGCAGGATATATAATGAATAAATTGTGAAAAAATAAAAATAATTAATAAAAGAAAAAAGAATTAGAAAAACAAACCAGAAAGCAAAAATTTGAGTTCAGTCTGGATAACTGCCAAAAAAAAAAAAAAAAAAAAAAAAAAAAAAAAAGAAAAAGAAAGAAAAGATTAAGGATCTTACCATGGTCTTCCTTCTTGATTACCTTCCCTAGGTCTACAAATTTTAGTATGATCATCCTATATTATAGGTCTAATATCCACTTATATGTGAGTGTGTACCATGTGTGTCTTTCTGCTTCTGAGATACCTTACTCAAGATGATCATTTCTAGATCCCACCATTTGCCACCAAATTTCATGATTTCTTTCTTTTTAATTGCTGAGTAGTATTCCATTGTGTAAATGTACCGCAATTTCTGTATCCATTCCTCAACTGAGGGACATCTGGGTTGTTTCCGGCTTCTGGCTATTACAAGTAAAGCTGCTATGAACATGGTTGAGCAAATATCCTAGTTGTATACTTGAGCATTTTTGGATATATGCCTAGGAGTGGTATAGCTGGATCTTGAGGTAGCACTATTCCTAATTGTCTGAGAAAATAACAGGAGCCTATCAAAGGTCCTCTGAAAGACTCTACCCAGCAGGGTATCAAAACATATGCTGAGATTCAGAGCCAAACATTTTGCAGAGTGCAGGGAATGTTATGACAGAAGGGGGAGATAGAAATATCTGGAGGGAACAGGAGCTCCACAAGGAGAACAACAGAATCAAAAGGTCTGGGCACAGGGGTCTTTTCTGAGACTGATACTCCAAACAAGGACCATGAATGGAGATAAATTAGAACCCCTGCACAGAGATAGTCAAAGACAGCTCTGTATCCAAGACGGTACCCCAATAATATGACTAGGGACCATCTCTGGCATGAACTCATGAGCTAGTTCTTGGATCAGCTCCACCTGAGCAGAGAACAATCCTGCCAGTTCACAGAGAAAGACAAAGAAGCCAGTCCTGATGAGACCTGATTGACTATAGTCAGATGGAAGGGGAGGAAGTCCTCCCCTATCATTGGACTGGGGTACAGACATAGGAGAACAAGAGGGAGGAGGGTGAGATTGAGAGGGGATGCTAGAGGAGCTAGAGCTGGGATACAAAGTGAATAAACTGTAATTAATAAAATAAAATAAAAGAAAAGAAAAATTAAAAAAAATATTTAATAAAAAAAGAGAATCAAAGATGGTGGTACCAAGAGGACAGTATCTGCAGAGCAGTACAGCAGTGACTTCACAGCAAGCAATATACCAATATCTGGGCCCTCAAACAACAGCAATTGTGTTTCCAAGTTAGGAACAAACCCCACGGAGTGGGAAGTAATCGGGTCCATTCTCAGGTTACCCAGGTAAACCATGGAAGAATTCCCAGTTCCCTGCACACAATAGGTCACCAGGTCAGAGCCACATGACTGTGTGTTCTGGTCACCATCCCAGACTGTATTGTGGGCCCCACAACACCAGAGATTGGGATTTCCAGTCTAGAGAAAACCCCATGGAGTAGGAAGCAATCAGGACTGACTTCAGGTCACCCATAAAATCCCTGAAAAAGGTCTGGGCTCTAGAAGGTGCTCAGCCCAGAGAGCTCTTTCTATGCCCAAATCACTGTCCCACACAGAACTGTGGGCACCAAAGCACAAGGGACTGGGTTTCCCTGTTGGGAGGAAACACCATGGTGAAGAAAACATCAAATCCAACCTCAGGGCATCCAGTAGAATTCCCCCACAGTCCCCCAAAAAGTTCTCAGGTAAAGTTTTTTGGGTTCCTTCAGATGCCTAGTCACCAGCATAGAGCCACTTACCTGCTCCTGCGTGCTCTACTCAACATCCTAGACTGAACTGTGGACCCCAAAACAGGACAAACTGGGTCACCCTGTTGGTAGGAAACCATACGGTGGGGGAAACATTACTTCCAAACTCAGGACACCCAGTTCAGGAAAAGTTTCTGGGTTCCCACAGGCTCCAGGATCTATCCTCCTGCTGCATGTATGAACGCTGCACTCACCTGCTAGTGATTACCACTTGGGTACTGGGGCACAGAGCTCCAACCCCAGATCTACAAAAGCCTGGGACCCACAGGATCAGCCCTAGACAAAACAGTAATTAATTATTCACTTTTCCTTTTGCTAAGGGGGAAAGGCCCTGATGAAGGACAAGTTTTAAAAAGCAGTCCCAGCATGATTCTTAAAGCTCTAGCAGGGTGGCAGGTCTACCCTAGCCTTACCATAACAACAGAGGAATCACTCTGTCTGTACACCCTCAGGAACACAGGGCTAAAGTCAGGTTCACTTTTATCTGCAGTCTGTGGCCTGGAACACAAAACGAGGACCTGAAACTATTCAAGAAAAAGACTGGCAGGCATGAAGGTTCAGACTTGTATTTGGAGGACAAGAAGCTGGGGGAGGAGGATGAGTTCCAGACCAACCTGGGCTTCATGTTTCCAACTGCTTGTCCCATCAAAAACCCAGAAAACTGGACTGAAGATATGGCTCAGTAATTAAGACATGCTGCTCTTGCAGAGGACTGCGTTAGGCTCCCAAAATCTGTATCAGGTGGATCACAACGATGTCTATCTCTTGGGCATCTCTTACCCTCTCCTGGCCCTTGCCAGGCATGTATACCCATATGGACACAGATAAATAAAAGAAATCTACTGAAAAACTGAGAATGGCAGACAGAGAGATGGACGGGTGGACACAGCATGAGCTCGCCCTGCACTGGAGACTACTACTCTGCCTAAGACCCTTCACTGTGCCTGCCAAGCTGCTGTTCCCATCGACCTGCTGCAGTTCCTGCTAACCCTACTGCCAAGTCCATCAAATCTTCTGCCACTTTCTCTGTTCAGCACTGCACAGTAGTTCACTGTTTTTTTTTTGTTTTGTTTTGTTTTGTTTTGTTTTGTTTTGTTTTGTTTTGTTTCTTGAGGTGGGATCTCATATACCCTGGCTGCCCATAATCCTGGTCTGTAGCTGAGGGTGACCACAAGCAAGCCTGAATAGTCTTTTGAGCTTTTGATCTTAGCCATTCTGATGGGTGTAAGGTGAAATCTCAGGGTCATTTTGATTTGCATCTCTCTGATAACTAAGGGCATTGAGCATTTTTAAGTGTTTCTCTGAGATATTCCTCTACTGAAAATTCTATGTGTAGCTCTGTCCCCATTTTTTATTGGATTACTTTTGATTTAAAACATAGTTTTTGAACAATTTTTGAACCATGTTTCTTTGGAAGAAATAACAGATTTTCACAACAATATGTGTGAGTAATAGATATATGACAAAGATGATAAATAGACAGATGATAGATGTGAGATAGATGGTTATATAACTGTATTAATATGTGTGCAACAATAGGAGGGATACTTGTATAAAACATCGTGATAGGCTAGGGTCAAATAGAAGGGGAGTAGGATCATGCCTATCAGTGGGCTAGGGGAGGGGCTTAGGCACAGAACAGTGAAGGAGGATGTGAGCAGATGGAGATGAGGGAGGGGGCACAGCCACAGTACAATTTGAATAAATTGTAATAAATGATAATAATAAACAGTAATGTAAAAAAATCACCTTGAAATTTATATTCATCTCCAAAGATTATGAATACCTAATTCTTTTAAACTGTTAAAGGTCAATGGTGAAAATAAAAGAACAATAAGGCAAGAATTCTAGAAAAACCAGAGTGTGTAATCTTGACTGCTTAGGACAGAAAGGCCCCAGGTGAGGCTTACATATCAAGCATTATTAACTACTCATACAATGTCTTTGAGTCCTTTAAAAAAATAAAGATTTGAAGTTGGGCATCTTGGCACAAGCCTACAATTCCAGCAACTCAGGGAGGCAGGGGCAGGTGGATCTTTTTGATTTCTAGGCCAGCCTGGTCTACAAAATGAGTCCAGGATAGCCAAGCTATAAAGATCAAAGAAGGATAAAAGAAGGAAGGGAAGGAAGCAAGGAAAGTAAAAAGCCAGACCACACTAGTACATGGAGCTGGTCTTTTTAAGTTTTAATAAAACACATTCAAAGTTTTCCAAACATATGTTCATACCTATCACAATGAGATTTCTCACATGGGAGGAGGGAGTGTTTACTCAGCTAACCTCAATTCCTATCATTTCTTCTACCAATATTCTGCAATTTGGTTAGTAAAAACAACAATCAAATAAGGAAAGTTAGAGTTAAAAATGATCCTTTATGCCAAGCAGTGATGGCACACACCTTTAATCCCAGCAGTGCTCAGGAGGCAGAGACAGGCAGATCTCTGAGTTTGAGAACATTCTTAATTTACAGAGGAAGTTCCAGGATAGTCAGGTCTACATGGAGAAACCCTATCTTGGGAAAACAAACAAACAAACAACAACAACCAAAAACTGAAAAAAAATGTATAAATTCTCAAAAGAGTACATCATTCATTAGAGTAAACTTTCAGTTCATGATTTGCTATTCAATGATGGAGTTAAATACTCACAAGAAAAAATGGGAGGCCACAGGAAGGAGGGAGACTTTGCAGTCTCCTCCTTATCTGTACAATGCATATAAGTAGATCATCTGTACATTCAACCACAAATTTCTTCAATAACTATTTCTCTCAATGATGCCCTCAATTGGTTACACATGACACTGAAAAACATTCCTTCACTATCTATGTCTCTGGATCCTGATAACCCATCCTGTCACTTGTACCTGTTTTGCCAGCATGAAACTGAAAACTCAGATTTATAGTGCTTTAAACATATAATGTTATTATTTATCATGTTAAAAACAAAGAAATACAAAACACAGAGCAGCTATCTAGATTTGCTATGGCAACCCTACTGTCGGGCATTAGTTATCTAGGATCTTTCTACCTCTTTGATCTGTTACTCCCTACCCAAGATGGCTGCTATATCTCCATTCCTTTGCTTGCTTGCTTCCTTGCTTGATTTTGTTTGCTTGGATTGGGTTTTTCTGTGTAGGTTTCCTGGCTGACCTGGAACTAGATCTATAGACCAGGATGGCCTTTAATGCAGAGATCCAAATGCCTCGGCCTTGCCTTCCAAATTCTGGGATTAAAAGTGAGCCACCACCTCCCAGTCGATCTCCAGTCTCAGCTAAAGAAAGGCTGGGAATACACACCAGTATCTCCTTAAAACACTTTTGAAACATTATATTCATCATTCTACTTATATTCAACTAATGTAGACATAGTCATATGATTGTATCTGTTAAAAATTTAAAGAGAGCTGGAGATGACTCAGTGATTAAAGAGTACTCACTGCTCACCAAGTGATGCAAGCCTTTAATCCCAGACTGGGGTGGCAGAGGCAGGTGGATCTCTGTGAGTCTTAGGCAGAGTTCCAGAACAGCCAGGAGTACACACCCAGAGATACCATGTCTTGATGACCCCTTCCCTCCCCCAAAAAAAAAGAAGAAAAAAAGAAATCTAAAAACTTTGTTTTAATTTGAAAACAATCTCTTCTGTACAGCCATGTAACTAGACAAAAATTATGGCTCATATCACCTACAAGAAAAATAATATCTATTAGGAAGAGCTGAATATCTCTTTCAAGTTCACCAAATGCATTTACTGCTCCTCTTCTTTAATCCCCTAAGCAATGGTGTACCCCAAAGCCTGGGTCCTTATTATTTATTCATATCTCTGCTATGCTTGTAGACTGGAGACCAGCATAACTGTCATCTGAGAGGCTTCATCCAGCAAATAATGGAAACAGTTGCACAGACCCACTGCCAAACAAACATTAGGCAGAACTCTGGGAATCTTGTGGAAGAGTTACAGGAAGGATAGAGGGAGCTGGAGAGGTAGGACACCACAAAAAGACCTACATAGCTGGCTCATCTGGGACCATGGGGCCTCATAGAAACTGAACCACCAACAAAAGAACATGCCTGGAATAGCCCTAGGCCTCTTAAACATATGAAACTGATGGGCTGCTTGTCCTCAAGTCAGTCCCCTAGCAACTAGAGCAGGAGCTGTCTCCGACTTGGACTCTGTTGCCTCCCTTTTGATCCCATTCCCTAGCATGGCTGCCTTGTCTTGCCTCAGTGAAAGAGGAGGTACTTAATCCTGATATAACTTGATGAACCTGGGTGGGCTGGTTGGGGGAGGTACAGGGAAAGTGTTTGGGAGGTTGGGACTGGCAAGGGATGAGGGAGTGGAGTTGTGAGTGGGCTGTAAAATGGACAAATAAATAAATTAATGAAGAAAAATATAACTGACCCATAGTCATCAAAGTGACAAGATCATGAAAAAGATGAGGGAACTGTTCCATATTGAAAGAGACTAAAGAGATAAAGGACAATGCAACAGTTAAATGTACCAGCTTCTTTTGACATTTATGTGAGTAATAACATAGTCAATAAAACCCACATTAAATGGAATACTATACCACCGTGAATTTCCTATTTTGAGAACTGCACTGTCATTATGTAGGACAACATTCTGTTTGCATAAAATTGACACTAAACCACTCAGAGTGACAGGGCATAAGGTCAGCAGCTTCTCTCAAAATGTCCAAAGTAAAACATCAATTAACTGTGTACCATACTTGGAACTTTTTTCAAGTTTGTTATTTTTTCAAAATTGTTGTGGGGAAGTTGCGTGTAGTCTTTAACTTCAGCACTTGGGAGGCAGAGGAAGGGAGATCTCTGTAGGTTCAAGGCCAGCCTGATCTACATAAGGAATCCCAGGACAGCCAGGACTCTATAGAGGGAATTTGTCTAAAAAAAAAAAAAAAAAAAAAAAAAAAAAAAAGAAAACAAAACAAAATTAAATAAAATTGTTGTAGGGGGAAGAACAATGTAACTAAAAACTGAACAAGATTAAAAACAAAACTGATAACTGATATTCCACATTAGCATTATGGGTAAGACTATGTCTGTAAGAGACTGACAAGTGAAATGGCATGACATTTTGGAGCAGCAGGAAGATTCTCTAAATACAACACAATGTCTTCTTTTTTTGTGTGTGTGTGTGTGTGTGTGTGTGTGTGTGTGTGTTCATGATGCTGGTGAAGCATGCATACTAGGGAACACATAGGAAGGTTAGAAGACAACTCTGTGCAATCCCTTCTTGCCTTCCACCTTTTCATAAATTCGAGGATCAAACTCAGTTCTCCAGGCTTGCCCAGCAAGAGCCTTTATCTGCTGAGCCATCTCACCAACCTACAAGCGATTCTCTTGAGTGACCTCAATTAGGCAGTAGTGAGAAAAAATGTGAACGATTCCTTCTCTTAAACAAATTTGTAGGGAAAATAAACAATAATAAAAGAGATGAGTGGAACAGCAGTACTCTAGTGCTACCAACGACCAACAATCAACAAAGCAACCTCCTGAGACAAGGGGCTACAGGGCTGGTAGCTAAAATTCCTTGCAAGTGTAAAACTGGAATTACCATGAAATAAAAGAGCTTTCCCAGCTCTACAGTAACCTTGTTATTACATCCTGATTATCTACACATAGCAACACAAAGAAGTACAAATAGGAAAATAAGTCCGCATGAACCCTGTATACTCCTGGTTGTGCAAGTCCATCAAAGTATAAACAGCAATGTATATACCAAACTGTGCCTTAAGATGAATTCTCTGATGGAATAAAAAGAACAATCAAGTCACTTAAAAGCTAAGTGAGAGAGAGAGCACCTGCAGTGGTTTGCTGGCTGTCTTTACTTAAGAAGAGTCATTTCATTCTGGAATGCCGCACATATGTCCTGAAACAATAGTCCTAGAAATGTGCAAGGATCCTGTGGCCTTTCCAAGCAGCAAGTGTTCATTCCACTGGGATGTCCAAGCCCTCCTCCCCCGCTGCCCCAGGCCAGGCAGGAGGCAACACCGGACTCTCTGCACTTCCTTTCCTGGAGGCCTGGCCCCAGCATCACTCTTCCTCAGGATGCAAGGCGCAAGTGTATCCCTAGGAACTACACACAGTGTGCTCCCGCCCTCCCAACCCCTATGGCCAGAGGGCACAGTCCCGGGTACCAGCAGCCAGCACAGAAGCTCTTGTCTGAATGCGGGCAGGCTCTCCTGACCTGCCCAGCCCGCCAGCCCCCGGCTACAACACCGCGGCCTAGGCCCGGCGACCGCCATCATGCGGGTCCCTCACACACGCCCACAGCCAGCCAGGCTCGGCTACACTGCGATGGATGACACCGGTGAACCCGCTGCTTCTCCAGCGTGGGACCCACCCCTCTCGCTTCCCCACCTCCCAGCAGCTATGCTTGCCCCAGCAGAGCCCACTGGACAGGATGAAAGGATGTACATATAAACACAACTTAAGAATTCTTGGGCATACACACAAAAGGTGGAACTTAATTAAGCAGGATTTGTTTTCCTTTCTGTTTTTTTGCCAGGAAATTTTTGAACATGTTCTTCCTCTCTCCTCCCCTCCCCTCCCCTTTAGCACTTTGGGGAGCACATTGACAGAGGTTCCCCACCCATGCAAACCACAATTATATACATATGCTTTCTTAGATTTTCTAACAAAATTCTTCTAGTTGCCACTCTGGGACCTCGCCTAAAAAATAATTGGCCTTTCCAAGTACATTCGTTAGACTGGGATGTCCAAGCTCCCCCACCTCTCCCGTCCTAGGGCAGGCGGAGGCAGCACTGGACTCTCTGCACTTCCTTTCCGGGAGGACTGGCCCATTATCACTCTTCCTCAGGCTGCAGGGCACAAGTGTATCCCTAGGAACTCTGCACAATGCGCCCCAGCCTCCCAACCCCGGTGGCAGGAGGGCACAGTCCCGGGTACCAGCAGCCAGCACAGAAGCTCTTGTCTGGATGCAGGGAGGCTCTCCCGACCCGCCCAGCTCCCTGCTGCAACGCTGCGGTCTCTCCCCGCGACCGCCATCCTGCGGGTCCCTCACACACGCCCACAGCCAGCCAAGCTCGGCTGCACCGGGATGGCTGATACCCGTGGACCCGCTGCTCCTCCACCTCGGGACCCAACCCTCTCTCCTTCCCGCCTCCCAGCCGCGATGCCAGGCCCAGCACCACCTAGCCCACTGGAGTGCTGCTGGGGGCGGAGGCGGAGCCCAGAGGCAGAGGCGGGGGAGGAGCCCGAGAACGGAGGAGGAGCCCGGGGCGGAGACGGGGGAGGAGCCCAGGAGCAAAGGCGGAGTCAAGGGTTGTAGGCGGAGCCCGGTAGGGGAGGCGGAGCCTAGGTGGGCGGAAACGGAGCCCGGGGTGGAGGCGGAGCCCAGGCGGCGCCCGCCCCACATTCTTACCTGGCTTCTCCTAGTCTCAGCCTACCAAGATGAAGTAGTCCACTACACGAACCACGACCCCCACCCCCGCCACCGCGCCCGGGAAGCGGATTCTCTCTCCCTTTTGCAGGGGGAGAAGGCCGTGGAGGGGCGCGGGGTCCCTTGAAAAGTTTGCTCTTCTCTGCTGCCTGCTTGCCACTGGCAGCAGGGAGGAGATTCTCCCGTCCTCCGCTGGAAGCTTGGAATTTGCACCGCTGAGGCTATTTGCTGCACGTTTCCTGTTTATGTTGTGCAGATGGGGATTTTAGAAACAGGCCACCGAGCTGGTGGGGGAGGAAAAGACTTGCGCAATCTTCAGAGGCACCTATGTTTTCTGGGATTCCTGGGCTGGGAGTGTTCACCTTGGGCTTTCCTCTGAGTGCCCAAGAGAGTTGGGTTCCTCCTAGGAACAGGGCATCTGGGCATCCCAGGGATCCTCCTGAAATGGTCCTGTCTCTCCCCGGGGAGGCCTGCCCACCTGAATTTCACTGTTTTTTTGTCTCAAAGCTCTGGTAGCTGAAGCAGGTATTAACTTCCAAGTTGCTGTATTGCAAAAGTGAAATCAGATAAATTCATGGGGCTCTTTGTCCAGTCCAGAGATTATCCTAGTCAATTGAGTTTATTTTTTAGTTCTTTATTTTTATTTTTTTTTAATTTTCATTAGTTACAATTTATTCACTTTGTATTCCCCCATGTTGCTCCCTCCATCCTCCCCTCCCAATCCCACCCACACTCCCCCTTCTCCACCCGTGCCCCTCTGCCGCCAGTGCACTGACTGATAGGGCTGGTTTTCCTCCCCTTCATTCTGATCCTAGTCTATCAGGTCTCATAAGGACTGGCTGCATTCTCTTCCTCTGTGGCCTGGTAAGGCTGCTCCCCCCTCAAGGGAAGGTCATCAAATAGCAGGCCAATCAGTTCATGTCAGAGACAGTCTCTGTTCCCAAAATATCCACTACTAATGTTTTCAGATTTGGCTGGCACAACGCTTGGATGAGTTTACTTTCTCACTTCTTAATGATTATGAAGTTTTAGTAGTAGAA
>JAEOAE010003787.1:0-20135 GCA_036365155.1 Meriones psammophilus
TTCCCCATTTTTATGTGGGTTACTTGGTTTGCTGCTTTTCAGTTTCTTTAGTTCTTTATATATACTTGATATGAGTCCTCTGTCAGATAAAGGGTTGGTGAAGATTCTTTCTCAATCTTTAGAAGATCACTTTGTTTTGATGACAGTGTCCTTTGTTTTGCAGAAGCTTTTCAGTTTCATGAGGTCCCATTTATTGATTGTTGCTCTTAGAGCCTGTGCTGTTGGAGTTCTGCTAAGCAAGAGAGGGGCGCTAACTAAAATGTCTAATCCCCATCCGGAAGGCAAGAGGATGGACATCAGAAGAAGAAGAAAACAGGAAACAACCTAGGAACCTACACAGAGGGTCTCTGAAAGCCTCTGCCCTACAGACTATCAAAGCAGAAGCTAATTCTGATGGGCAACTGTTGGGCAGAGTGAATGGAATTTTATGTAAGAACTGGGAAAGAGCAAGAGCTGGAGAGGACAGGGTCTGCACAAGGAGAGCAACAGAACAAGAAAATTTGAACACAGGGAACTTCCCAGAGACTCATACACCAACCAAGGACTATTCATAGAGATAACCCAGAACCCCTGCACAGATGTAGCCCAGGGCAGTTCAGAGTCAATTGGGTTACATAGTAATGAGAAGAGGGGCTGCCTCTGACATGAACTGACTGGCCTGCTCTTTAGTCACCTCCTCCCGAGGGGAGCAACCTTACCAGGCCATAGTAGAGGACAATGCAGGCACTTTTGATGTGAACTGATGGAGTAAGATCAGAAAGGAGAGGAGAACCTCCCTATCAGTGGACTTGGGGAGTGGCATGCATGCAGAGGGAGGAGGGAGGGTGGGATTGCGAGGGGAGGGAGGGCTTATGGGGGGATGCAGAGTGAATAAAGTGTAATTGATGAAAAGTTTAAAAAAGGGAAAAACTAATAATTTAAGAACCTTAAATGACTTTCAAAAGTGGAGGAAAACATGGAGTTAGTCAATTTACATGGGCACGTCTCGCCCCTGGGGCAATGGTCTCCTGAGCCTACTCAGACCTCGGACACCACCACTGCTAGTTCTAGAACCAATGCAGGATGTTCCAACGAGGGGTTAAGGCTTCTCATAATATTTCCTATAAGCCCACACCTGTTTGTTTACATCACCCATTTTATTCATTATTAGCCAGATAGAGCCAAGTAATTGTAGTAATGATACTTGCTTTTTTTGCCCAATGCTGTAATGCTAGTAAATTTACTAGTTGGTTACTCACATGCCTCGCTGGGTGTCTGTGCCCGTTGATGCCCTCACGCTATGACTCTCTTCAGACAGAAAAGGGATCTTGGAATTACAGCTGCCATTGTTACTGCCATCTCATTGGCAGCTGTTGGAACTACCACCACGGCATTAGCCATGAGTCATACTGGGCAGACTGCTCAGACCCTGAATAACCTTTTAGCCCAGGTAGCTCATGCCTTAGATGTACAAAAGGAATTAATGCTCAACTAAAAGGAGGTTTGATGGTGTTCAGTCAGAGGTTTGACCTCGTGCAGGAGCAAATTGATACCCTATGGCAAATCGCTCTACTTGGCTGTCAATGAAAGTATGCTGGACTTTGTGTCACTAACATACAACATGAGACTTTTCCCTGTGCTGCAAATCTGTCTAAACAATTGTCAAGCTATATTTTAGGTAATTGGACTGGAGAATTCGATACTACGATGGACCAGCTGAGGTGGCCATTGTCATAGTAAATTCTACCAGAGTGGATGAAGGACTAGCCACAGGATTATGATCATGGATTGCTGCAGCCATGAATCATCTGAAGGAATGGGCAGGCATGGGAGCGTTAGCAGGCCTTCTGGTGTTGGTCACCTTGGTGTGCCTGTGGTATATATGCAAGATTAGAGTCTCACAACAGAGTAATGCAGCCATGATCATTCAGGCCTTTACAGCCATTGAAGCAGGACAGTCTCTCCAAGCATGGTTAGCTACCATGGAAAAAAAAAAAAAGCCAAAATGTTATGCTCAGGATGTAAGGCTAAGCACTGCACTCAGGGTCAGCAGCCTTGGACCCAGAGAAGAGCATGTATGATTACATGCGGGTTGATGCCCCAGGTCCCGCCTCTGAGAAAAAGGTATCGAACGGGTCTGATGCTCTTTGGGTGGATGACACCTAAATGAACATTGGTACAAAGTCCCAATTTATTTCTAATATCAGAGTTCAGACCTCTACTCTTGCCTGATCGTCCAAAAGGGGAACTGTAGAGAGCTGCGAAATATACGCACCTGAAAGATGAAGCTGGTTTCCGCCTTCCACCTTCCCGATGGTGATTGCTCTCTGTCACAAACAACTCCACATTTGGCTAAGGCTGAGGATCTGGCTTGCTTCCATGTATGTGGACCTATCTGAATTGCCCACGTGGCATGCTGAGGTTGGCTACCCAGAGGCAATTTAAAGTTGGCTGTCCTTCCCCAGGGTCAGATGATTGTTCAAGTTTCCTGAATAAACTGCATTGAAAAAAAAAGATAAAAGAAAAAAAAAAAAAAAAAACAAATCCAGAAACACATCAAAAACATCAACCATCATGATCAACTAGGCTTCATCTGAGAAATTTAGGGATAATTCAATGTATAAAATTCAATAAATATAAACCATCCTATAACAGACTAAAATGCAAAACACACATTGTCATCTAAAATTTTCTATGTAGCATATTATGATCTTCTAATAAGTTTCAGAAGATTTTAAAAATATTTTACTTGGTAAGGTTAAAATATTGACATTATTCACTGTCAAATTTTAATAAATGTGAGTTAAGTGAATGAATAGAAACACAACCAATCAAGCATAGCTTTCCATTTTTGGATGTTGATATCAAACACATAGATAATACTACTATGCTCTGACCCTCTTACAGTGAGCCATGGATACTCAATACTATAATTTCATACTTGGGTTGTTACACAGGATGGTAAAGTTATATCAACTTAGTTTCAGAATTTAATATTTGAGTACTTTAGATCACTGCCCAGTGTACTCATAATTACATGGCATTGTGACAATATATATATATATATATATATATATATATATATATATATATATCATGCAAACAACATGTATCTATATTTCAGTAAATATATATGAAGTAAATGAAGTAAAATAATATTATTAGTGGAATATGAAAATATGTATTTCACCTACTCAGATTTTCATGATGATCTGCATGTATTAATAAATATTAACATGACAGAGTTAGGCTTTGAGAAAATTGTAGTGACAGCATATAAAATATGTACGATAATGAGATAAGAATGCTAGAGGCAGGCTTCGGGAAAATTGTTTTCAATCTGACTTGTAAATTGGATTCATTTAAGGGATAAATTAGAGAATGAAATGTTAAAATGAGAACACTTCTCAAAAGTATTGAATGGTTGTAGCCAGTGACTGCATAAGGTAGATTAATTTTTAAAAATATGAAACATTAAAAAATATGAGTTATTTCCCTCAGAATGATCTTTTCTAGATCCCACCATTTGCCTGCAAATTTGATGATTTCCACCTTTTTGATTGCTGAGTAGTATTCCATTGTATAAAAATACCACAATTTCTATACCCATTCCTCCATTGATGGACATCTGGGTTGTTTCCAGGTTCTGGCTATTACAAATAAAGCTGCTATAAACATGGTTTAAAAAAAAAAAAAAAAAAAAAAAGAAAGAAAGAACAAGCATAAAGCACAACTTTGTAAACTAATTCACATATGTGTTGCCCTTTCAGTTATTATAACAGGAAAACTGAAAAGTGATATATCACACTGTACAGAACAGAAACAAGTTTCCAACAGAAGAACAGAAATGCAAAGCAATACTTTGTAAACTAAACCTCATGTGTGTCACTCGCACAATTAGGAATACAGGAAAACTGAATAGTGATATATCTCACTGTACAGCACAGGAACAAGTTTCCAACAAAGAAGAAAAGCAAAGCACAACATTTTAAAGGAATCACATGTGTGTTGCTCCCTCAATGAGGAATACAGGAAAACTGAAAAGTGATATATTGAACTGTGCGGCAAAAAACAAGTTTTCATCGAAAGAACAGAAACACAAAGCACAAAATTGTAAACTAATTCACATCACGTGTCACCTGTTCAATTATTATAACAGGAAAACTGAAAGGTATATAACCGTAACCTAACTATAACCATAACCTAACCTCCTACCCTAACCTAACCTAACCTAACCTAACCATAAAGCAAACTTGTTCATAACAGGAACAAGTTTCCAACGAAAAAGAACATAAATGCAAAGCACTACTTGTAAACTAAGTCACATGTGTATCACTTTCGCTCAACTAGGAATACAGGAAAACTTAAAAGTGATATAGCGCAATGTACAGCATAGGAACAATTTTCTAATGAAAGAACAGAAAAGCAAAGCACTACATTTAAGCGGAATCACATGTGTGTCGCTAGCTCAATTAGAAATACAGGAAAACTGACAGGTATTATCTCGCACTGTATGGCACAGAAACAAGTTTCAATGGAAAGAACAGAAGCATAAAGCACAACTTTGTAAACTACTTCACATGTGTCACCCGTTCAATTATTATAACATGAAAACTGAAAAGTGATATATCGCACTGTACAGCACAGAAACAAGTTTGAGCGAAAGAACAAGCATAAAGCACAGCGTTGTAAACTAATTCACATGTGTCGCCCGTTCAATTATTATAACAGGAAAACTGAAAAGTGATATATCGCACTGTACAGCACAGAAACAAGTTTGAGCAGAAAGAACAGAAGCATAAAGCACATCTTAGTAAACTAATTCCCATTCGTGTCGCCTGTTCAATTATTATAACAGGAAAACTGAAAAGTGATATTACCTAACCTACAGCCTAACCTAAGAACCTAAACCTAACCAACTTTGTAACCCTAATTCCTAACCTAAACCTGTTCAACCTAAGCCTAACCCTACCTAACCTATACACTAACCTAACCTAAACAAGTTTCCAACAAAGAACATAAGCGCAAAGCACTACTTTGTAAACTAAATCACATATGTTTTTCTCGTTCAATTAGGAATACAGGAAAGCTGAAAAGTGATATAAGGTACTGTAGAGCAGAGGAACAAGTTTCCAACAGAAGAACAGAAGCACAAAGCACTACTTTGTAAACTAATTCACATAGGTATCGCCCGTTCAATTATTATAACAGGAAAACTGAAAGGGATATATCAAAATGCTGCAAAAAAATAATTTTTCATCGAAAGAACAGAAAGCACAAAGCACAACTTTGTAAACTAATTCACATTAGGTGTCGCCTGTTCAATTATTATAAGAGGAAAAATGAAAAGTGATATAACCTAACCTAACCTAAGCCACTAAACCTAAGCCTAAGCCCTAACCCTAACCTAACCTAACCTAACCCCTACCTAACCTAACCCCACCATAACTCCAATCCTACCCTAACCATAAATGCAAAGCACTACCTAACCTAATCATAACCCTTACTTGTTCCTAAAGAGTGAACAAGTTTCCAACAAAGAACATAAGAACGAACAGAAAAGCACTACTTTGTAAACTAAATCACATGTGTGCCACTTCGCTCAATTAGGAATACAGGAAAACTGAAAAGTTTTATAACACACTGTAAGGCACAGAAACAAGTTTCCATCGAACAAAAGAACAGAAAGGCAAAGCACAAGTTTGTAACCTAATTCACATATGTGTCGCCCGTTCAATTATTATAACAGGAAATCAGAAAAGTGATATCTCGCACTGTAAGGCACCGAAACAAGTTTCCATCGAAAGAACAGAAACGCAAAGCACAACTTTGTAAACTAATTCACATTGTGTCACCCGTTCAATTTTTATAACAGGAAAACTGAAAAGTGATATATTGAACTGTACATCACAGGAACAAGTTTCCATCGAAAGAACAGAAACGCACAGCACAACTTTGTAAACTTGTAGACATACGTGTCGCCTTTTCAATTATTATAACGGGAAAACTGAAAAGTGATGTATCACACTGTACATCACAGGAACAAGTTTCGATCGAAAGAACAGAAATGCAAAGCACAACTTTCTAAACTACTTCACATACGTGTCGCTCATTCAATTATTATAACAGGAAAACTGAAAACTGATATAACCATAACCTAACCATAACCTAAGCCCCTAACCTAACCTAGCCCTGAGCCCTAACCTAAACCTAACCTAACCTAACCTAACCTAACTTGTTACTAACAGGAACAAGTTTCCAGCGAAAAGAACATAAGCAAAGCACTACTTTGTAAACTAAATCACATGTGTGCCACTCGCTCAATTAGGAATACAGGAAAACTTAAAAGTGATATAATGCACCGTACAGCACAGGAACAAGTTTCGAACAAAAGAACAGAAAAGCAAAGCACTACTTTTAAATGGAATCACATGTGTGTTGCTCGCTCAATTAGGAATACAGGAAAACTGAAAAGTGTTATCTCTCACTATGCGGCACAGGAACAAGTTTCCAACGAAAGGACATAAACGCAAAGCACTACTTTGTAAACTAAATCACATGTCTGCCACTTGCTCAATTAAGAATACAGGAAAACTGAAAAGTGTTATCTCGCATTGTAAGGCACAGAAACAAGTTTCCATCGAAAGAACAGAAACGCAAAGCACAACTTTGTAAACTAATTCACATATGTGTCGCTCGTTCAATTTTAATAACAGGAAAACTGAAAAGTGATATATCGAACTGTATAGCACAGTTACCTGCTTCCATCGAAAGAACAAACAAAAAAAGCACAACTTTGTAAACTAATTCACATTGTGTCACCCGTTCAATTTTTATAACAGGAAAACTGAAAAGTGATATATTGAATTGTACATCACAGGAACAAGTTTCCATCGAAAGAACAGAAACGCACAGCACAACTTTGTAAACTTGTACACATACGTGTCGCCTGTTCAATTATTATAACAGAAAAACTGAAAAGTGATGTATCACACTGTACAGCACAGAATCAACTTTCCAACAGTAGAACAGAAATGCGAAGCACTACTTGGTAAAGTAAATCACATGTGTGTCGCTCGCTCAATTAGGAATAAGGAAAACTGAAAAGCGATATATATAAATATACTGCAAAAAAACAAGTTTTAATCGAAAGAACAGAAACACAAAGCACAACTTTGTAAACTAATTCACATTCCTGTCACCTGTTCAATTATTCAAACAGGAAAACTGAAAAGTGATATAACTCTAACCCGAACCTAAGCCCATAACCTAACCTAACCCTAACCTATCCTAACCTAACCTAACCTAAACCTAATCCTAACTTGTTCCTAACAGGAACAAGTTTTCAACAAAAAAGAACATAAATGCAAAGCACTACTTTGTAAACTAAATCACATGTGTGCCACTTGCTCAATTAGGAATACAGAAAAACTGAAAAGTGATATAACACACTGTACAGCACAGGAACAAGTTTGAACAAAAGAACAGAAAAGCAAAGCACTACTTTTAAAGGGAATCACATATGTGTGCTCGCTCAATTAGGCATACAGGAAAACTGAAAAGTGTTATCTCGCAGTGTAAGGCACAGAAACAAGTTTCCATCTAAAGAAAAAAAGCATAAAGCACAACTTTGTAAACTAATTCACATACATGTAAGCCCGTTCAATTATTATAACAGGAAAACTGAAAAGTGATATAAACCCTAACCTAACCTAACCTAACCTAAGACTAAGCCTAACCCTCACCTAACCTAACCCTAACTGTAAACCCTAACCTAACTCTAACCTTACCTAACCTAACCTAACCTAACCTAACCTAGCGCTAGCGTGTTACTAACAGGAAAAAGTTTCCAGCAGAAGGAACATAAGCGCAATGCACTACTTTGTAAACTAAATCACATGTGTGCCACTCGCTCAATTAGGAATACAGGAAAACTGAAAAGTGATATATCACACTGTACAGCACAGGAACAAGTTTGAACAAAAGAACAGAAAAGCAAAGCACTACTTTTAAAGGGAATCACATATGTGTCGTTCACTCAATTAGGCATACAGGAAAACTGAAAAGTGTTATCTCGCACTGTAATGCACAGAAACAAGTTTCCATCGAAAGAACAAGCATAAAGCACAACTTTTTAAACTAATTCACATACGTGTTGCCTGTTCAATTATTATAACAGGAAAACTGAAAAGTGATATATCGAACTGTACAGCACAGAAACAAGTTTCGAACAAAAGAACAGAAACACAAAGCACTACTTTGTAAACTAAATCACATGTGTGCCACTCGCTCACTTAGGAATACAGGAAAACTGAAAAGTGATATAGCGCACTGTACAACACAGGAACAAGTTTGAGCAGAAAGAACAGAAAAGCAAAGCACTACTTTTACATGGAATCACATGTGTGTTGCTTGGTCATTTAGGAATGAAAGACTCCTGCTAGAGCCTCTCTAGAAGGGCAGACCCCTTCCCCAGGAACAACGAGACCAGCCTTTGGATGCAAGCTGCAAGAGGTTTATTTCGATACAACGGGTACCAGGCGACCAAGCCTATCAGAGGACTTGGCGCCCTCTGGGTGTAAAGCTGGGGATTTTATAGGGTTGCAGAGCAAAAAGCCTTGGTTACAAGCGAAAAGCATGGTTACAGGAGCTGATTGGTACATTTAAATGAGACCACAATTTGCGTCATAGTTTGGCAGGGACACCAAGATACCAGGAACTGGATGGTCGGAGCAGTCATGATGACCCCCTTAACTGCGCCACCTGTTGTTTTTCTCAGATCTCCTATCTCAGCTGTTCCTAGCTGGAACAGTTCCACAGATGTGGGGGTTAACACAAGTTGTTTCTTAGCTCAACTGGGGCAGCTAGACTGCAGATATCCCGAGGGCGGCACAGCGGGTTTCTCAGTAATTTTCCAATTCCCCACCTAGCCTACAGAGTTTCTCAAAACAGGGTGTATCACAAAATGGCGTTAACTATGTTTAACTTAAGGTGAGGCAGGGGTCTTTCATTCCCCATTTTCTTCTAACTTAGAATGGAATCTTCCATTCTAGGGCCTAGGAGAGTCATTTTTGTCCCCCTACTGTCTGAACTGATGATACTGCTGGGTTTACACCAATGCCTGTATGACAGAGGCGGTCTTTCATAAACTGGATCAGTCGGGTTTAGGATACAAGGCCCGAAGGACAGAATCAAGAGGATCACAATTAGAGGGCCCATTAGGGAGGAGACAAGAGTGGTGAACCAGGGGCTTTATTGAACCAGCTCTCGTACCAGTTTTGTCCCTCCTTGAGAGTTTTTCTCTCTGGCTAAGTCTCTCCTAAGCTTGGCCATATTATCTCTAACTAAGCCAGTATGGTCGGCATAAAAGCAGCATTCTTCTTTTAAGGCTGCACACAATCCCCCTTCTTGTAGGAAAAGGATGTCCAGCCCCTTCGGTTCTGTAAGACCACTTCTGACAGAGAGGTTAGGGATTTTTCTAGAGCACTTATTGATTCTTCCAATGCCTGCAAGTCGGTATGCATGGCCTGTTGTAGCTGTCTGAACTGAGTGGTTTCTACCAGAGCAGCAGAACCAGTCCCTACTCGGCTGCAATTCCCCCAACCGTGAGTCCCCCTAGTATCAAGGCCAAGGTTAAAGATACAGGCTCCCTAGAGTACCGGGTGATCCCCTCAAAATATTTTAAGCGTATTCCGATTCATGGTAGACAACTTTGGGCCCAGAGCTCAATGAGGACACAAAAGTCAAATTTTGGTTGAGAATTAATGCAGATACACAGGGTGCTAAGCCGGGCTGCAAGCCCAATAGGTCCCATTGGGGCCCGTTAGGTAGTAGGAGCCGGGTGGATCCTGGAGGTTGAGTTGCAGAGTTTTCGGTGAGTTTTGGGGACTGACCCGACACAGGTTCCTCAGCCAGACACGTCAGATAGCGTCAGCTTATGCTGGGAGGTCGGGTACAGTATGGTGGAGGTGTGGTATAGTTTATAAAGTCCCCCGTTATTGCAACCCCTTTCGTAATAAGGGGAGTGGAGACCAGGCACAGCCAGCATTCTTGGGTTCTGCTGGGATTAGTGTAGTTAAGTGTCTGGAAGGCTCCTGTATTAGACCAAGCAGACTATCACCTGTACTCAGTTGGAAAAGTCGTGGTGTGGGTATACCTAGACTGGCTGGACTCAGAGTTCTGGCAGAGGGCATGGCTGCAGGCGGGATCAGTAATTTTTTTCAGGTTGGGAGGAGGGGCCCTCAGGTTTGGTAATACTGAGTTAGGCTCGAAGGTTACCTTGGGCCTATCGAGAATCAGCTGGGGCGTATTATTCCTCCCTGGTTTCCAATTGTCCAGAGGCGCAACCGAATTCTCTTTCACGTAACCATCCCTCTTTATATTTTTTTCCTTTGTCGGTAAAGGTAAGAATAAGCTGATTACAGGGTTTGGGAACAGGATCGGGGTCATCTGTATTGACTGCCCATAAACAGTTGTCAAACTTGGGGTCTCTAGTAAGCTGGATAAGCCCGGTTGAGGTAGGCTTCCAGTCAGTGGCGAACTGCTCACATCCCCATTCTGCACAATAGAGGTCAGTCCTGGTCCCACAATGTTCCCGTCGCCAAGGAGAGTCAGAAGGGGAAGGGCACATATAGAAGTGTACTTTGTGGTTTTCAGTCATGTGTCTGGCTCTGGAATGTGATGGCATGGCCTTAGCTAAATCGAAACTTAGTTCAGGGAACCAGGTGTACAGGGAGCCATCTTGGAAGTTTTGTTAAGAGGGACACCGAATTCATCTAGCAGGACCCAAGTTGAGTTTACAGGAATGTGGGGACTGGAGTGTGACAAAGGAAACAGGAGGAGAAAAGTATCAAACTCGGGTGAGTCTTATCTTTAGTGGGTTCTGGAGTGCGATGAAGTTTCCATGGCGAGGCTGGAGTCTGATCTCTTTCTGTGTTGCGATGGGCTGCTTTGACGTGGGAGGCATGTACCCACTCTGCGATACCGTCTACCTTAAGGGCTGTGGGTGTCGTCAGCAGTACTGTGTAGGGTCCCTTCCAGCGCGGTTCCAGGTTCCTGATCTGATGTCGTCGTACCCAGACCACGTCCCCAACCTGGAACCGATGTGGTACCGCAGGTTGATTTAGCTGTCCTTGAGTGCGCAGCTGCCAGTGGTTTCCAGACATCCCGTTATGCGATTTGCAGAGCCTGCAAATGAGCTTGGAGAGAAGGCGTATCAGCAAAAGAGGCTATGTCAGAGTCAAAGAAATGGGCAGCTGGTGGTGGGGCACCATAAAGGATTTCGAAAAGGTGAGTCCATGAGGAGCGGTGTATTTGGGCCCAATACAATGCTAGAGGAAGGAGGGTCACCCAGTCTCTAGTGTCAGTTGCAGCGTCAATTTGGTTAAAGTCTCCTTAATAGTTCTATTCATCGCTCTACCTGTCCTGAACTCTGGGGCGGTACGCACAGTGTAATTTCAATCAATCCCCAGTAATGTGGCCACCGACTGACTTACCTGGGAGGCGAAAGCAGGGCCATTGCCGGGCCCAGTGCCTCGGTGGTCAATAGTGTCTGGAGCAACTGTTGGCAATCGTCCCAGGTGGGCGATGGGTCACTAGAATAGACTCTATCAGTGCTGTGAGCCTAGAAGGGTCCTTTGAAAAAGCAGGGTTATTATTTTTCCAATTGTATAAGTCAGGCGAGGAAAAGGGCCAGTATTGAAGTTGGCGGTCAGGCCCGTCCCAGCGGAAAGGCCTGAGAGGAGGGATCGAGAGGGGCTTCCTGATGCCCCCTCAATCGTCCCGCCACGGGAGCAGGTAAGTTCTTCCTGGGGTTCTCGTTTGGTGGCTGCCCCCTCTGGTTCCCGAGCAGGGTCTGGGTTTCTGTAAGGAGGGGCTGTTCAGTCAAAAGGTCAGAAAGGGCCATCATCTGCGGTAGTACTGGGGGTGTCTTCTTACGTCTGGGTCTCCTCTGGAGCTGGTTTCGTGAGGACGGGTAAAGTGTAGAGTTAACCGGGGTTGGAACTAGCGGGGGGAGGAAGGGAGGGGGCAGGCGGGGTGGGTTTGGCAAGGGAAAGGAGGAAAGGCTTCACCCATGGTGGGGTCTTTGACCACAGATTCCCATGTGATGATATAGGGAACCTTGTCAGGATGTCCATGGGGTCCAGGATCCATGACTTTAGCCTTTACCTGTAAAATAATTTCTAGGTTAAAGGTGCCATCTCGTGGCCAGCCCACGTCAAGGGTTGGCCACTCAGATGAATAGAAGATGTCCCACTTTCCCTTTCGCACCTCCACCGAAAGGTTGTGAGCTATGTGACGAACTTCCTTGAAGTGCTGTAAAGTTAAACTTTTGGGAGTAGTGATAGTTTGTCCCATATTTTCAGATAGATAGAAAACACTTATTACACTTACTACAAAAATTAGACAGACAAAAACACGACACAAGCCGTGCGACACGATATCAACATAAAACTGAGAGCCAAAATTCAGATGGAGACAGTGTTGGAGGTCAGGGTCCTCTGTCTCCCAAATGAAACACGTAGCCAACCGGACAGGGGCAAAGCCCGAAAGCGTCGGATTGGCTCCTGTTTCCACTCTGGACGGGGCAGAAATCGGCTCCCTCCCCACCAAATGGGAACCGATAAATCGGCTCCCTACAAACACTCCTGAGACATCTCCCTGGAGCTGCGGAAAGAAAGTCGAGCTCATCAACTCCTTTCGATTTCCACCCAATACAAATGGCTTGGGCCAAGCCTCAAAACTCAGACTGCCAAGAAAAACCAGGATGAGCGTTCACACACATGCCACGACAGAAAACACCAAGCGGCAAAATAGAAACCAACTGACACACATACGAACTAGTTTTTGCGGCAGTCTTACCTCCCGAATTTGGGTCGGTGGTCCCTGGGTGGGAGTCTCAAATCTCGCTGGGGCCTAAATGAAAGACTCCCGCTAAAGCCTCTCTAGAAGGGCAGACCCCGCTTCCCAAGGAACAACGAGACCAGCCTTTGGATGCAAGCTGCAAGAGGTTTATTTCGATACCACGGGTACCAGGCGACCAAGCCTATCAGAGGACTTTGGCGCCCTCTGGGTGTAAAGCTGGGGTTTTATAGGGTTGCAGAGCAAGCGCGTTACAAGCGAAAAGCATGGTTACAGGGAGCTGATTGGTACATTTAAATGAGACCACAATTTGCGTCATAGTTTGGCAGGGACACCAAGATACCAGGAACTGGATGGTCGGAACGGTCATGATGACCCCCTTAACTTGCGCCACCTGTTGTTTTTCTCAGATCTCCTATCTCAGCTGTTCCTAGCTGGAACAGTTCCACAGATGTGGGGGGTTAACACAAGTTGTTTCTTAGCTCAACTGGGGCAGCCTGACTGCAGATATCCCGAGGCGGCACTGGCGGGTTTCTCAGTAATTTTCCAATTCCCCACCTAGCCTACAGAGTTTCTCAAAACAGGGTATATCACAAAAAATGGCGTTAGCTATGTTTAACTTAGGCTGAGGCGGGGGGTCTTTCAAGGAATACAGGAAAACTGAAAAGTGTTATCTTGCACTGTATGGCACAGAAACAAGTTTCCATCGAAAGAAAGAAAGCATAAAGCACAACTTTGTAAAGTAATTCACATACATGTGTCGCCCGTTCACTTATTATAACAGGAAAACTGAAAAGTGATATATATCGAACTGTACAGCACAGAAACAAGTTTCCATTGAAAGAACAAGCATAAAGCACAACTTTGTAAACTAATTCACATATGTGTTGCCTGTTCAATTATTATAACAGGAAAACTGAAAAGTGATATAACCCTCACCTAACCTAACCCCTAACCTAACCTAACCTAACCTAACCTAACCTAACCATAAAACTAACCTAACCTAAGCCCTAACCTAACCTAACCTAACCTAAGCCTAACCTAACCTAACCTAACTTGTACCTAACAGGAACAAGTTTCTGACAAAAGAACAGAAGCATAAAGCACAACTTTGCAAACTAATTCACACGTGTCAGCCCGTTCAATTAGTATAACAGGAAAACTGAAAAGTGATATATCGAACTGTACAGCACAGGAACAAGTTTCAAGCGAAAGAACAAGCATAAAGCACAACTTTGTAAACTACTTCACATACGTGTCGCCCGTTCAATTATTATAACAGGAAAACTGAATAGTGATATAACCTAACCTAACCTAACCTAACCTAACCTAAGCCCTAACCTAACCTAAACCTAACCTAACCTAACCTAACCTAACCTACCCTAGCTAACTTGTTACTAACAGGAACAAGTTTCCAGCGAAAAAGAACATAAGCATAAAGCAATACTTTGTAAACTAAATCACATGTGTGCCACTCGCTCAATTAGGAATACAGGAAAACTTAAAAGTGATATAACACACTGTACAGCACAGGAACAAGTTTGAACAAAAGAACAGAAAAGCAAAGCACTACTTTTAAATGCAATCACATGTGTTGCTCGCTCAATTAGGAATACAGGAAAACTGAAAATTGTTATCTCGCACTGTACTGCACAGGAACAAGTTTCCATCGAAAGAACAAGCATAAAGCACAACTTTGTAAACTAGTTCACATACGTGTTGCCCGTTCAATTATTAAAAAGGAAAACTGAAAAGTGATATATCACGCTGTACAGCACAGTATCAAGTTTCCAACAGAAGAACAGAAGCATAAAGCACTACTTTGTAAACTAAATCACATGTGTGTCGCTCGCTCAATTAGGAATACAAAAAACTGAAAAGCGATATATCAAATGTATGCGGCAAGGAAACAAGTTTTCATCAAAAGAACAAGCATAAAGCACAACTTTGTAAACTAATTCACATTTGTGTCGCCATTTCAATTATTATAACAGAAAAACTGAAAAGTGATATATTGAACTGTACAGCACAGGAAAAAGTTTCCAACGAAAGGACATAAGCATAAAGCACTACTTTGTAAACTAAATAACATGTGTGGCACTAGCTCAGTTAGGAATACAGGAAAACTGAAAAGTGTTATCTTGCACAGTAAGGCACAGAAACAAGTTTCCATCGATAGAACAGAGAAAAAAGCACAACTTTGTAAACTAATTCACATACGTGTCGCCCGTTCAATTATTATAACAGGAAAACTGAAAAGTGATATATCGAACTGTACAGCACAGGAACCTGCTTCCATAGAAAGAACAGAAACGAAAAGCACAACTTTGTAAACAAATTCACATTGTGTCGCCCTTTCAATTATTATGACAGGAACACTGGAAAGTGATATATTGAACTGTACAGCACAGGAACAAGTTTCCATTTAAAGAAATTAGAGTCTCACAAAAGCGTAATGCAGCCATGACCATTCAGGCCTTTACAGCCATTTAAGCAGGACAGTCTCCCCAAGCATGGTTGGCTACCATAAAAAGCCAAAATATTACGCTCAGGATGCGAGGCGAAGCACTGCACTCAGGGTCAGCTGCCTTGGACCCAGAGAAGAGCATGTCTGATTGCATGCGGGTTGATACCCCAGGTCCCGCCTCTGAGAAAAAGGTTTCGGATGGGTCTGATGCTCTTTGGGTGGACGACACCTAAATGAACATCAGTACAAAGTCCCAATTTATTTCTAATATCAGAGATCAGACCTCTACTCTTGCCTGATGCGTCCAAAACAAAAAGGGGGGATTGTAGAGAGCTGCGTAATGCCGCTCCTGAAAGAAGGAGCTGGTTTCCGCCTTCCACCTTCCCGATGGTGAGTGCTCTCTGTCACAAACAACTCCACATTTGGCTAAGGCTGAGGATCTGGCTTGCTTCCATGTATGTGGACCTATCTGCATTGCCCACTTGGAATGCTGAGGTTGGCTACCCAGAGGCTATTTAAAGTGGGCTGGCTTTCCCCAGGGTCAGATGATTGTTCAAGGTTCCTGAATAAACTGCATTGAAAAAAAAAAAAAGATAACTACAGATAAATTGAATTTTAATAACAAAAAAAAAAAAGAACAAGCATAAAGCACAACTTTGTAAACTAATTCATGTACGTGTCGCCCGTTCAATTATTATAACGGAAAACTGAAAAGTGATGTATGACACTGTACAGCACAGAATCAAGTTTCCAACAGAAGAACAGAAACGCAAAGCACTACTTTGTAAACTAAATAACATGTGTGTCGCTCGGCAATTGGGAATACAGGAAAACTGATAATTGATATAACCTAACCTAACCCTTAGCACCAATCCATAATCCTACCCTAACCCAGCCTAACCTAACCCTCACCTAAACCTAACCTAACCTAACCTAACCTAACTTGTTCCTAACAGGAACAAGTTTCCAACGAAAAAGAACAAGCATAAACCACAACTTTGTAAATTAATTCACATATGTGTCACCCGTTCAATTATTATAACAGGAAAACTGAAAAGTGATATATCACACTGTACAGGACAGGAACAAGTTTCCATCGAAAGAACAGAAATGCAAAGCACAACTTTGTAAAGAACTTCACATACGTGTAGCCCGTTCAATTATTATAACAGGAAAACTGAAAATTGATGTAACCCTAACCTAACCTAAACCCCTAACCTAAGCCTAACCATAACCTAACAATAACACTAACCGCTAACACTAACCCTATCCTAAACCTAACCTAACCTAACTTGTTCCTAACAGGAACAAGTTTCCAACGAAAAAGAACATAAACACAAAGCACTACTTTGTAAACTAAGTCACATGTGTGCCACTCGCTCAACTAGAAATACAGGAAAACTGAAAAGTGGTATAACGCACTGTACAGCACAGGAACAAGTTTCCAACAGAAGAACAGAAACACAAAGCACAACTTTTTAACGGAATCACATGTGTGTAAGCTTGCTCAATTAAGAATACAGGAAAACTGAAAAGTGTTATCTTGCACTGTACAGCACAGAAACAAGTTTCCATCTAAAGAAGAGAAATGCAAAGCACAACTTTGTAAACTAATTCACATACGTGTCGCCTGTTCAATTATTATAACAGGAAAACTGAAAAGTGATATATAGAACTGTACAGCACAGGAACAAGTTTCCATTGAAAGAACAGAAACACAAAGCACTACTTTGTAAACTAATTCACATACGTGTTGCCCATTCAATTATTATAACAGGAAAACTGAAAAGTGATATAACCCTAACCTAACCCTAACCTAAGCCCTAACCTAACCTAACCTAAAACTAACCTAACCTAACCTAACTTGTTACTAACAGGAACAAGTTTCAAAAAGAACATAAGCATAAAGCACTACTTTGTAAACTAAATCACATGTGTGCCACTCACTCATTTAGAAATACAGGAAAACTTAAAAGTGATATAACACACTGTACAGCACAGGAACAAGTGTGGAGCAGAAAGAACAGAAAAGCAAGGACTACTTTTTCACGGAATCACATGTGTGTGGCTCGCTCAATTAGGAATATAGGAAAACTGAAAAGTGTTATCTCGCAGTTTATGGCACAGAAACAAGTTTCCATCGAAAGAAGAGAAATGCAAAGCACAACTTTGTAAACTAATTCACATACGTGTCGCCCGTTCAATTATTATAAAAGGAAAACTGAAAAGTGATAAAACCCTCACCTAACCTAAGCCCTAACCTAACCTAACCTAACCTAACCTAACCTAACCATAAACCTAACCTAACCTAACTTGTACCTAACAGGAACAAGTTTCCGACGAAAGAACATAAACGCAAAGCACTACTTTGTAAACTAAATAACATGTGTGCCACTAGCTCAATTAGGAATACAGGAAAACTGAAAAGTGATATATCGAACTGTACAACACAGGAACCTGCTTCCATCGAAAGAACAGAAATGCAAAGCACAACTTTGTAAACTAATTCAAATATGTGTCGCCCATTCAATTAGTATAACAGGAAAACTGAAAAGTGATATATCACACTGTACATCACAGAAACAAGTTTCCAACAGAAGAACAGAAATGCAAAGCACTATTTTGTAAAATAAATCACATGTGTGTTGCTCACTCAATTAGGAATACAGGGAAACTGAAAAGTGTTATCTCGCAGTTTATGGCACAGAAACAAGTTTCCATCGAAAGAACAGAAACACAAAGCACAACTTTGTAAACTAATTCACATACATATCGCCCGTTCAATTATTATAACAGGAAAACTGAAAAGTGATTTATCGAACTGTACAGCACAGGACCTGCTTCCATCGAAAGTAGAAAAAAGAAAAGCACAACTTTGTAAACTAATTCACATATGTGTCGCCCGTTCAATTATTATAACATGAAAACTGAAAAGTGATATATCACACTGTACAGCACAGAAACAAGTTTCCAACAGAAGAACAGAAACGCAAAGCACTACTTTGTAAACTAAATCAAATGTGTGTCGCTCACTCAATTAGGAATACGGAAACTGAAAGCGATAAATCGAAATATACGGAAAAGAAATAAGTTTTCTTCAAAAGAACAGAACAAGCATAAGCACACAAATTTGTAAACTAATTCACATTCGTGTTGCCTGTTCAATTATTATAACAGGAAAAATAAAATGTGATATAACCTAACCTAACCTAAGCCCTAACCTAACACTAACCTAAACAACCCTGGCCCTAACCTAACCTAACCTGACCCTAACCTAACCTAACCTAAACTTAACCTAAGCAAAACCTAACCTTAACTTGTTCCTAAAGGAACAAGTTTCCAACAAAAAAAAAAAAACACAAATCACTACTTTGTAAACTAAATCACATGTGTGCCACACACTCATTTAGGAATACAGGAAAACTGAAAAGCGATATATATTGAAATATCGGCAAAGAAACAAGTTTTCATCGAAAGAACAGAAATGCAAGGACAACTTTGTAAACTAATTCACATTCGTGTAAGCCTGTTCAATTATTATAACAGGAAAACTGAAATGTGATATATCCCTAACCTTAACCTAACACTAACCTAACCTAAACCTACCTAACCATAACCTAAACCTAACCTAACCTAAACCTAACCTAACCTAACCCTAACCTAAATTTTTTTCGTAACAGGGCAAGTTTCCACGAAGAACATAAACCCAAAGCACTACTTTGTAAACTAAATCACATGTGTGTTGCTCGCTCAATTAGGAATACAGGAAAACTGAAAAGCAATATATCGAAATATACGGCAAAGAAAAAGAATTTTTCATCGAAAGAACAGAAGCATAAAGCACAAATTTGTAAACTAATTCACATTCGTGTTGCCTGTTCAATTATTATAACAGGAAAAATGAAATGTAATATAACCCTAACCTAACCTAATCCTAACCTAACTTGTTCCTAACAGGAACAAGTTTCCAACAAAAAAGAACAAGCATAAATCACTACTTTGTAAACTAAATCACATGTGTGCCACTTGCTCAATTAGGAATACAGGAAAACTGAAAAGTGTTATCTCGCACTGTAAGGCACGGAGACAAGTTTCCATCTAAAGAACAGAAAGCATAAAAGCAAAACTTTTTAAACTAATTCACATACGTGTAAACATTTACATTATTATAACTGTAAAACTGAAAATTGATATATCTGACTGTATAACACAGGAACAAGTTTCCATTGAAGAAGAGAAACACAAAGCACAACTTTGTAAACTAATTCACATACGTGTAGCCCATTCAATTATTATAACAGGAAAACTGAGAAGTTATATAACCTAACCTAACCTAAGCCCCTAACCTAACCCTAACCATAACCCTAACCTAACCTAACCTAACCTAACCTACCCTACCTAACCTAACCTAACCTAACCTAACCCTAACCATAACCTAACCTAACACTAAATTGTTTCTAACTGGAACAAGTTTCCACAAAAGAATATAAACCCAAAGCACTACTTTGTAAACTAAATCACATGTGTGCCACTGGCTCAATTAGGAATACAGGAAAACTTAATAGTGATATAATGCACTGTACAGCAGAGGAACAATTTTGATCCAAAGAAAAAAAAGAAAAGCACTACTTTGAAGCGGAATCCCATGTGTGTTGCTCACGCAATTAGGAATCAGGAAAGCGGAAAAGTGTTATCTCGCACTGTATGGCATAGAAACAAGTTTCCATCGAAAGAACAGAACATAAAGCACAACTTTGTAAACTAATTCACATACGTGTCGCCCGTTCAAATATTATTACAGGAAAACTGAAAAGTGTTATATCTAACT
>JAEOAE010000790.1:0-12871 GCA_036365155.1 Meriones psammophilus
TTCAGTCACAGATTACACTTTTCAGTTTTCCTGTATTCCCTAGTTAGGGTGAAACCCAACACACATGTGATTCTAATTTAAAAGTATTGCTTTCCTTTTCAGTTCTTTCATTCCGAAACTTGTTCCTGTGTACAGTGGGTTATATCACTTTTTAGTTTTCCTGTATTCCCTAATAATACAGCGAGTAGCACACATGTGATTTAGTTTACAAGTAGTGCTTTGCATTTATGTTCTTTTAGTTTGGAAAATTGTTCCTGTTATGAACAAGTTATGGTTAGTTTTAGGTTTAGGGTTAGGGTTAGGGTTGGCGTTAGGGTAGGGTTAGGGTTAGGGTTAGGGGTTGGGGTTAGGGTTATGGTTATGGTTAGAGACAGGGTTAGAGTCAGAGTTATGGTTAGGAGTCTTAGGGTTAGGGTTAGGGTTATATCACTTTTCGGATTTTCTGTTATAATAATTAGACAAGCGACACAAATGTGAATTAGTTTACAAAGTTGTGCTTTGCGTTTCTATTCTTTGGATGGAAACTTTTTTCAGTGCAATAAAGTGCGAGATAACACTTATCAGTTTTCCTCTATTCCAAATTGAGCCAGTGACACACATGAGATTCTTTTTAAAAGTATTGCTTTGCTCTTCTATGTTTTGTTGGAAACTTGTTCCGGTGCTGTACAGTGCGATATATCACTTTTCAGTTTTCCTATATTCCTAATCGAGCGAGCGACACACTTTTGATTTAGTTTACAAAGTAGTACATTGCGTTTCCGTTCTTGTGTTGGAAACTTGTTTCTGTGCTGTACAGTGTGATATATCGCTTTTTAGTTTTCCTGTTATAATAATTGAAATGGCAACACGAATGTGAATTAGTTTACAAAGTTGTGCTTTGCGTTTCTGATCTTTCAATGGAAACTTGTTTCTGTGCCTTACAGTGCAAGATGACAGTTTCCAGTTTTCCTGTATTCCTAATAGAGCGAGCGACACACATGTGATTCCGTTTAAAAGTAGTGCTTTGCTTTTCTGTTCTTTCTTTGGAAACTTGTTTCTGTGCTTTATGGTGCGATATATCACTTTTCAGTTCTCCTGTATTCCTAATTGTCAAGCGACACACATGTGATTTAGTTTACAAAGTAGTGCTTTGCTTTTCTGTACTTTCGTTGAAACTTGTTCCTATTAGGAACAAGTTAGCATTAGGTTAGGGTTAGGGTTAGGGTTAGGGTGAGGGTTATGGTTATGGTTAGGGTTAGGGTTATATCACTTTTCAGTTTTCCTGTTATAATAATTGAACAGGCAACAATTATGTGATTTAGTTTACAAAGTAGTGCTTTGCTTTTCTGTTCTTTAGTTCAAACTTGTTCCTGTGCTGTACAATGCAATATATCACATTTCAGTTTTCCTGTATCCATTATTGAGCGAAGCGACACACATGTGACTTAGTTTACAAAGTAGTGCTTTGCGTTGATGTTCTTTCGTTGGAAAGTTGTTCCTGTTAGGAACAAGTTAGGGTTAGGGTTAGGGTTAGGGTTAGGGTTAGGGTTAGGGTTAGTTTTAGGGTTAGGGTTATGGTTAGGGTTAGGGTTAGTGTTATTGTTAGGAATAGGGTTACAGGGTTAGGGTTAGGGTTACAGTTAGGGTTAGGTTTAGGGTTAGGGTTATATCACTTTTCAGTTTTCCTTTATAATAATTGAACCGGCGTACGTATGTGAATTAGTTTACAGAGTTGTGCTTTGCATTTCTGTTCCTTCTATGGAAACTTGTTTCTGTGCTGTACAGTGAGAGATGACACTTTTCAGTTTTCCTGTATTCCTAATTGAGTGGCGACACACATGTGACTTAGTTTACAAAGTAGTGCTTTGTGGTTATGTTCTTTCGTTGAAACTTATTCCTGTTAGGAACAAGTTAGCGTTAGGGTTAGGGTTAGGGTTGGGGTTAGGGTTAGGGTTAGGTTAAGGTTAGGGTTAGGGTTAGGGTTAGAGTTATGGTTAGGGTTAGGTTAGGCCACGGGTTAGGTTAGGGTTAGGTTAGGTTAGGTTAGGGTTAGGGTTAGGGTAGGGTTAAGGTTAGGGGTTAGGGGTTAAGGTTAGGGTTAGGGTGAGGTTAGGTTAGGGTTAGTGTTAGGGTTATATCAATTTTCAGTTTTCCTGTTATAATTATTGAACAGGCGACACGTATGTGAATTAGTTTAGAAAGTTGTGCTTTGCATTTCTGTTCTTTCGATGAAAACTTGTTTCTTTGCCGCACAGTTCGATATATCACTTTTCAGTTTTCCTATATTCCCAATTGAGCGAGCTACACACATGTGATTCCATTTAAAATAGTGCTTTGCTCTTCTGTTTTTTGTTGGAAACTTGTTCCTGTGCTGTACAGTGCGATATATGACTTTTCAGTTTTCCTATATTCCTAATTGAGTGAGCGACACACATGTGATTTAGTTTACAAAGTAGTGCTTTGCATTTCTGTTCTTTTGATGGAAACTTGTTCCTGTTGGTTAGGGTTAGGGTTAGGGTTAGGGATAGGTTAGTGTTAGGGTTAGGGTTAGTGTTAGGGTTAGGTTTTAGGGTTAGGGTTAGGGTTAAGGTTAGGGTTAGGGGTTAGGGTTAGGGGCTTAGGTTTAGGGTTAGGGTTAGGGTTAGGGTTAGGGATAGGGGCTTAGGTTAGGGTTAGGGTTAGGGTTATATCACTTTTCAGTTTTTCCTGTTATAATAATTGAACAGGCTACACGAATGTGAATTAGTTACAAAAAGTTATGCTTTGCGTTTTTTTCTTTAGATGAAAATTTTTTCTTTGCCCGTACTTTTGATATATCGCTTTTCAGTTTCCTGTATTCCTAATTGAGCGAAGCGACACACATGTGAATTAGTTTAGAAAGTAATGCTTTGCGTTTATGTTCTTTTGATGGAAACTTGTTCATGTTTGGAACAAGTTAGTTACCTTTAGTGTTAGGGTTAGGGTTAGGGTTAGGGTTAGGGTTAGGCTTGGGTTAGGGGTTAGGGTTAAGTTTAGGGTTAGGGTTAGGGGCTTAGGGTTAGGATTAGGGTAATATTACTTTTCATTTTTCCTGTTATAATAACTGAACAGGCAACATGAATGTGAATTAGTTTACAAAGTTGTGCTGCGTTTCTGTTATTTCATTAGAAAATTGTTCTGTGCTGTACAGTGTGATATATCACTTTTCAGTTTTCCTGTTATAATAATTATAATGAGATACAAATAGAATTAGTTCACAAAGTTTTGCTTTGTGTTTCTATTCTTTCGATGAAAACTTGTTTCTTTGCCGTACATTTCGATATATCGCTTTTCAGTTTTCCTGTTATAATAATTGAGCAGAGACACGTTTGTGAATTAGTTTACAAAGTTGTCCTTTGCGTTTATGTTCTTTTGTTGGAAACTTGTTTCTGTGCTGTACAGTGTGATATATCACTTTTCAGTTTTCCTGTTAAAATAATTGTACTGGCGACACATATGTGAATTAGTTCACAAAGTTGTGCTTTGCGTTTTCTGTTCTTTCCATGGAAACTTGTTCCTGTGCTGTACAGTTCAATATTTCACTTTTCAGTTTTCCTGTTATAAGGTTTGAGCGTTACACGTTACGTGTGTGGGTTAGTTTACAAAGTTGTCCTTTGTGGTTTTGTTCTTTCCATGGAAACTTGTTTCTGTGCCGTTCAGTCAGAGATTACACTTTTCAGTTTTCCTGTATTCCTAATTGAGTGAGCAACACACATGTGATTCTGTTTTAAAGTTATTGCTTTCCTTTTCAGTTCTTTCATTGAAACTTGTTCCTGTGCTGTACAGTGGGTTATATCACTTTTAGTTTTCCTGTATTCCTAAACAATGAGTGACACACATGTGATTTAGTTTACAAAGTAGTGCTTTGCATTTATGTTCTTTTTGAAAATTTTCTGTTATAACAAGTTATGGTTAGTTTTAGGTTTAGGGTTAGGGTTAGGGTTAGCGTTAGGGTAGGGTTAGGGTTAGGGTTAGGGGTTAGGGTTAGGGTTATGGTTTTTCCTAGGGTTAGTCAGGGTTATGGTTAATTGGGTTAGGGTTAGGTTATATCACTTTTCAGTTTTCCTGTTATAATAATTGAACAGGCGACACAAATGTGAATTAGTTTACAAAGTTGTGCTTTGTGTTTCTTTTTTTAAATGAAAACTTTTTTCTTTGCTTTCTTCCAGTTCGATATATCACTTTTTCAGTTTTCCTGTATTCCTAATTGTTTTTGAGAGTGGCACACATGTGATTTAGTTTAGAAAGTAGTGCTTTGCGTTTATGTTCTTTTCGTTGGAAACTTGTTCCTTTTATGAACAAGTTAGGGTTAGGGTTAGGGTTAGTGTTAGTGTTAGGTTAGGGTTAGGTAGGGTTAGGGTTAAGATTATGGTTAGGGTTGGGGTTAGGTTTATGGTTAGGGTAGGGTTAGGGGCTTAGGGTTAGGGTTAAGGTTATGGTTAGGGGTTAGGTTTAGGAGTTAGGGTTAGAGTTACAGTTAGGGTAGGGGCTTAGGTTTAGCGTTAGGGTTTTATCACTTTTCAGTTTTCCTGTTATAATTTTGAATGTTGACACAAATTTCAATTAGTTTACCAATGTAAAATTTTTTCTTCCTGTTCTTTCGATGGAAACTTGTTTTCAGTTTCCAGTTCGATATATAACTTTTCAGTTTTCCTGTATTCCTAATTGAGCAAGTGGCACACATGTTATTTAGTTTAAGAGTAGTGCTTTGCTTTTATGTTCTTTTCCTTGGAAACTTGTTCCTGTGCTGTCCAGTTCGATATATCACTTTTTCAGTTTTCCTGTATTCCTAATTGAGAGAGTGGCACACATGTTATTTAGTTTACAAAGTAGTGCTTTGCTTTTATGTACTTTGCTTTGAAACTTTTTCCTGTTTTGAACAAGTTTGGAGTTAGGGTTAGGTTAGGGTTAGGTTAGGTTGTTTCGTAGGGTTGTTAGGGTTAGGGTTAGGGTACAGTTAAGCGTTAGGGTTCTGAGTTTTCAGTTTTTACGGTCAGGGTTAGGCTTAGGGTTAGGGCCTTAGGGTTAGGGTTAGGGTTATATCACTTTTCAGTTTTCCTGTTATAGTTTAGAATGTTGTGCTTTGCGTTTCTGTTCTTTCGATGTAAAATTGTTTCTGTGCAGTAAAGTGCGAGATAACACTTTTCAGTTTTCCTGTATTCCTAAATGAGCGAGCGACACACATGTGATTCCGTTTAAAAGTAGTGCTTTGCTTTTCTGTTCTATCCTTCGAAACTTGTTCCTGTGCTGTACAGTGCGTTTTATCACTTTTCAGTTTTCCTGTATTCCTAATTGAGCGAGTGGCACACATGTGATTTAGCTTACACAGTAGTGCTTTGCATTTCTGTTCTTCTGTTGGAAACTTGTTTCTGTGCTGTACAGTGTGATATATCACTTTTCAGTTTTCCTGTTATAATAATTGAACGGGCAACACGTATGTGAATTAGTATACAAAGTTGTGCTTTGCATTTCTGTTCTTTTGATGAAAACTTGTTTCTTTGCCATACAGTTCGATATATCACTTTTCAGGTTTCCTGTATTCCTAATTGAGCGAGCGACACACATGTGATTCCGTTTAAAAGTAGTGCTTTGCTTTTCTGTTCTTTTGTTCGAAACTTGTTCCTGTGCTGTAGAGTGCGTTATATCACATTTCAGTTTTCCTGTATTCCTAATTGAGCAAGCAACACACAAGTTATTTAGTTTACAAAGTAGTGCTTTGTGTTTTTGTTCTTCTGTTGGAAACTTGTTTCTGTGCTGTACAGTGTGATATATCACTTTTCAGTTTTCTTCTTATAATAATTGAACGTGCGACATGTATGTGAATTAGTTTACAAAGTTGTGCTTTGCTTTTCTGTTCTTTCGTTTGAAACTTGTTCCTGTGCTGTACAGTGCGATATATCACTTTTCAGTTTTCCTGTATTCCTAATTGTGCAAGCGACAAACATGTTATTCCGTTCACAATGTAGTGCTTTGCTTTTATGTTCTTTCGTTGGAAACCTGTTACTGTAAGGAACAAGTTAGGGTTAGGGTTAATTTTAGGGTTAGGTTTATGGTTAATGTTAGGGTAGCTGTAGAGTGTGATATATCACTTTTCAGTTTTCCTGTATTCCTAATTGAGCGAGCCACACACATGTGATTTAGTTTACAAATTAATGCTTTGCGTTCATGTTCTTTCATTGGAAGCAAGTTAGTAAACTTGTTCCTAACCTTTTAGGAACAATTTAGGGTTAGGTTTAGGGTTAGGTTTAGGGTTAGGGTTAGGGTTAGGGTTAGGGTTATATCACTTTTCAGTTTTCCTGTATTCCTAATTGAGCGAGCAACACACATGTGATTAATTTACAAAGTAGTGCTTTGCTTTTCTGTTCTTGTGTTGGAAACTTGTTTCTGTGCTGTACAGTGTGATATATCACTTTTCAGTTTTCCTGTATTCCTAATTGTGCAAGCGACAAACATGTGATTCCGTTCACAATGTAGTGCTTTGCTTTTATGTTCTTTCGTTGGAAACCTGTTACTGTAAGGAACAAGTTAGGGTTAGGGTTAATTTTAGGGTTAGGTTTATGGTTAATGTTAGGGTAGCTGTAGAGTGTGATATATCACTTTTCAGTTTTCCTGTATTCCTAATTGAGCGAGCCACACACATGTGATTTAGTTTACAAAGTAATGCTTTGCGTTCATGTTCTTTCGTTGGAAGCAAGTTAGTAAACTTGTTCCTAAACTGTTAGGAACAATTTAGGTTTAGGGTTAGGGTTAGGGTTAGGGCGTTTGGGGTAGGGTTAGGGCGTTAGGGGTAGGGTTAGGGTTAAGGTTAGTAGGTTAGGGTTAGGGTTAGGGTAAGGTTTTAAGGTTATAGTTAGCGTTACGTTTAGGGTTAGATGTAGGGGGTTAGGTTTAGGATTAGGGTTAGGGTTAGGGTTAGTATTAGGGTTAGTGTTATATCACTTGTCCGTTTTCCTGTTATAATAATTGAACAGGCGACACATATGTGAATTAGTTTACGAAGTAGTGCTTTGTGTTTCTGTTCTTTCGATGGAAACTTGTTTCTGTGCTGTACAGTGGGAGATAACACTTTTCAGTTTTCGTGTATTCCAAATTGAGCGTGTGACACACATGTGATTGAAAGACCTCCCGAAGGGTATCTTCTGTCTGGGAGATCCCTCCCCCAGGACCAAGGAGACCAATTTGGATGCAAACAGCAAGAGGCTTTTATTTTGATACACGGGTATCCGGGGCGACAAAGTCTCTTGGAGGACTTTGTGGGCCCCCTGAGGTGAAAGGTGGGCTTTTTATAGGGTCTCAGAGCAAAAGCGCATGTACAGAAGCGAGAAGCATAGTTACAGAGAACTGATTGGTACATTTACATAAAACTGCAATTTGAGTCAGATTTTGGCAGGGACACCATAATATCAGGAACTGGGTTGTCGGAAAGGTCATGATGACTCTCAATCTTGGGACTGCCACCTGTTGTTTGTCTTAGGGCTCCTATCTCAGCTGGAACAGTCTTACTATTTGTCTTAGGGCTTATCTCAACTGGAACAGTCTCACAAACTTCTCATATGCGTGGTCAGCACAAATTGATTTTTGGCTCAACTGGGGCAGCCTTGACCACATATATCCAGCAGCTGGGTCTCTTCAGGAAGTTTCTAGTTCCCTCCCTAGCCTTCCTCCCTAACCCACAGAGTTTCTCAAAACAGTGGTAGCTTTCAGAGTTTCTCAAAACAGTGCTGTACAAAATGATATTAGCTGCTTCTAACTTTTGGTGAGGCGGGGGTCTTTCATTCCCCCTTTTTTTCTTCTAACTTAGAACGGAATCTTTCATTCTAGGGCCTAGGAGAGTTAATTTCTGTCTCCTGCTGTTTGAACTGATGATACTGTTGGGTTAATACCAATGCTTGTATAACAGAAAGCCCGATCTTTTATAAACTGGATCAGCGATTTAGGATGCAAGGCCCAAATAACAGAATCAGGAGGACTATGATTAGGGGCCCATGAGGAGGAGACAAGGGTGGTGAACCAGGGGCTTTGTTGAACCAACTCTCGTACCAGGTTTGTCCCTCCTTGAAGAGTTTTTCTCTTTGGCTTAGTCTTTCTCTAAGCTTGGCCATATAATCTCTAACCAAGCCAGTATGGTGGCATAAAAACAGCATTCTTCCTTTAAGGCTGCACATAACCCTCCTCCTTTAGGAAGAGGATGTCCAGCCCCCTTCGGTTTTGTAAGACCACTTCTGACAGAGAGGTTAAGGACTTTTCTAAAGCACTTACTGATTCTTCTAATGCCTGTAAGTCGGTATGCATAGCCTGTTGCAGCTGTTGGAATTGATTGGTTGCTGTCAAGGCGGTGGCCCCTGTCCCAATTTCGTGGCAATGCCTCCAACTGTTAGCCCTCTTAGCATTATTGCCAAAGTCAAAGAAATGGGTTCTCTATGGTACGAATTTTTTCCCTCTAAGTGTCTGTAAATGTAGTCTGGCTCGTGATATAATATTTTAGGCCATAATTGATGAGAACACAAAAGTCAGACCCAGTGTTCCAGCCTTGGGCGATATACAGGGGAGTTAGGCCAGTATTGCATGCCCAGAAGGTACTAGTGGGGCCAACCAGGTAGTAATTTCCTGTTTTATTTCTAGCAGTGGAATTGCATAGTTGCTGATAAGCAGCAGGTATTGTTCGACACAAAGTCCCTGCCCAGACGCGGATAAGTTTAACTTATGTTGGGCAGAGGGATAGCAGTTCACTGGAGGGCTAGTATGGTTAGAAAAAATTGCTCATTATAGCCAATCCTTAGTAATAGGGTGGAGTTGAAACCAGGCATAGCCAACATTCTTGGGTCTTGTTAGGATCAGAGTGATTTAACACCTGATAGGCTCCTTTAACTAGATTAAGAAGTCTATCTCTGACCCAGGCCTCTGAGGCTGCATAGTGGGGCCCATGGCAGTTGGGCCAGGGGAAAAAAACAAGTATTTGGAGCTGTTGGCAACAGTGGAGGTCTTGGTTGAGAGGGCCTCCTTTGATCCGATAAGACCAGGTTAGGGCCCACAGTAGTAGGTAAGGCCTTTTTAAGCCTAATTCTAAAAGTGAGTCCTATATCTTTTTGACCTTTATAAACCCTAAGACCCCATCTAAAACCTTGGGATGTCCAAGTCTGTTGTTTGGCTTGGGAGTAAATTGAATTAACAGGGATTGCACCATCCTTTGGTTGTGCTCTGGGGATTACACACTCCCGATACTGCTCTCTGGAGAGTCATATGTCCCCTGCTTTTTCTTTTTACTGTAATATAATCCCAGGAAGAGGAAGGCTTCCAATAAGTGTCCCCCGAGGTTTCATAGCCCCATGAGGCACAAAAATACTGATCTGCCCACCCACATTTATAATTGAGAGCTCTACTCCGATGTGTGCCAGGACAGATATAAATACCTCCTACCCCACTGCCGTAAGGACCCAGTAAAAGGGCCTTCCCGACTGAATTGATACAACTTGGATCGGTGGCCCATCCTGGGGTTTTTCGTTCAGGTGCTTGGCCCCCAGGTGGGGGCCAAAAAATATCAGGAACTGCCCAATCGGTGTCTACTCCAAGGGCAAGGGCACAGAGATCCACCTCTAAATCTGGCCAGTGGGGCTGGGCCCCAATAGAGGAGCTTGTGTTAACAATATCCCCAGCCTGATTTTCAATGACCCATGTATAATTATAAACCTGATGTGGGGAAGCATGGGCTACTCCTAGACTTAGAGTGAAACATAAGCTTATTAGGGTTCCCCACGAGTCAGTCTTATCTTTAATGGATTTTGAGTGTGGTGAAGCTTCCATTTTTTAGTCGAGTCGGTGTCCTTTTCTTGGGCCTCTAGGTTGGCTGCCTTAGCGTGGGAGGCGTGGACCCAGGTGGCGATGCCGTCTACCTTTATGGCGGTGGGTGTTGTCAGCAACACGGTATAGGGTCCTTTCAGCGCGGTTCCAAGTTCTTGATCTGATGCCGCCCGGACCCAAACCACGCCCCCGATTTGGAACCGATGTGCCACCGTTGGCTGATTCAGTTGTTCCCTATATGCTGCCAGGGGTCTCCAGACCTCTCGTTGTACAATTTGCAGAGCCTGCAAATGAGCTTGAGAGAAGGTGTATCAGCAAAGAGGCTATATCAGAGTCAAAGAAATGAACAGCTGGTGGTGGGGCACCATAAAGAATCTCAAAGGAGTGAGTCCATGAGGGCCCGGCATATTCGGGCCTATACAATGCTAAGGGGAGGAGGGTCACCCAGTCTCTAGTGCCAGCTGCAAGCGTCAATTTGGTTAAAGTCTCCTTAATAGTTCTGTTCATGCGTTCTACCTGTCCTGAGCTCTGGGGGTGGTATGCACAATGTAGTTTCCAATCAATCCCCAGCAATGTGGCCACTGACTGACTTACCTGGGAGGCAAGCAGGTCCATTGTCGGAACCCAGTGCCTCTGGCATACCATACCTGGGGAAGATTTCTTCCAGAAGCTTTTTGGTGACAACTTTGGCAGTTTCATGTTTGGTAGGGTAGGCTTCTACCCATCCAGAAAAAGTGTCCACAAATACCTGTAAAAAACCGGTATCCATAGAGTCCAGGCTTTACCTCGGTGAAGTCAATCTCCCAATGGGTGCCGGGGCGGTGTCCTCGAACTCTGGCCCCCGAGCCTATCTTGTTGTGACCTCGTTGACTCGGGTGCATGCGTGCATTTCTCAGTTACCTGTTGTAGAATCCTATCCTTCCCAATAAATAATGGGTGTCCTCCTCCCTTGCAAGGAGGGTTTTCATCTTTGTAACTCAGGTTGGTTAGCTTATGGAGATAATCAATCAAGAAATAGGTCATCCGTTGAGGCCACACTGGTTTTCCTTCAGTATCCATCTCTGAGTCTCGGGTTGGTAGGTGGCCCCATTCCTTTTAGAAGAACTTGGTCTTCTTCACTATAATGGAAGTGGGATTTTTGAATGGGGAATCTCTGCCTCGGCTGCCTTTATGGCTAAAAGTTGGGAGACATCTGAGTTCCCTCTCATCGCCCTCCCGGGCAGTTACATCCGCTAAGCGGTTGCCTTTGCTTCTCGGCTGTCCCCTTTTTTGGTGGCCAGGACAGTGGATGACACTCAATTTTGAGGGCAGAAATAATGCTTCAAGTAGGGCCAGTGTTTCAGTTTGATTTTAATTTGTTTTCCTTCTGAGGTAAGCAACCCTCTTCTCGATATATTTCCCCATGGATGTGGGCAGTGGCAAAGGCATAGCGACTATCAGTATAAAGTTGAGCTTCTTACCTTCCGCCATTCGGAGGGCCTGTATTAGGGCTACGAGTTCAGCCCGCTGTGCCGAAGTGCCAGGTGGTAGGGCCCTAGCCCAAATTACCTTCGTCTTGGTGGTGACTGCGGCCCCTGCTCTCCGTTCTCCGTTGTCCAGAAAACTGCTCCCATCGGTGTACCAGGTGAAGTCAGCATCAGGGAGGGCTGGCGGTCAGGTCAGGCGGGTGCCATGTACCCTCTGCAGTATCTGGAGACAGTCATGAGTTTCTGGCCCCTCTGGTAGGGGAAGCAGTGTTGCCGGATTTAGGGCTACCATGGGACCAAAATATACTCGATCAGTGTCCAGCAGTAGAGCCTGATAGTGGGTCACACGGGCATTGGAAAGCCATCTGGAGGTTGTTTAATCAGGGCTCCTACTGCATGAGGAGCCAGAATCGTTATTGGCTGCCCCATAGTCAGCTTTCCAGAGTCTTTAATCAAGAGGGCAATTGCTGCCACCATCCTCAAACAGGGGGCCATCCCTGAGGCCACTGGGTCCAGTTTCTTGGACAGATAGGCAACCGGGTGCCTCCATGGTCCAAGTTTTTTTGAGTCAGAACTCCTTTAGCATATCCCTTTTTCATCCACAAACAACTCAAAGGGCTTGTTTAAGTCCGGCAGCCCTAGGGCAGGGGAGGTCAGCAGAGCCTCTTTTATGGCTGCATAGGCTTTCTGCTGCTCATCCCCCCAAGTGGAGAGAGTCCCTTGTTTGGTAAGTGGGTAAAGTGGCGCAGCCATCTCCACAAACCCTGGGATCCAAAGCGGCAAAACCCGCAGTACCCAGGAATTCCCTTAATTGCCTCGGGTTTTGGGAACGAATTTTCAAAATTGTCTGTTTCCGTGCCTCTGTCAGCCATCTCTGTCCATCTCTGATCTGATAGCCTAAGTATGTAATCTGCCTCTAGCATATTTGGGCCTTTTTACCTGAGGCCCGGTATCCCAGAGTTTCCAAGGTCCTCAAAAGGGCCTTTGTTCCTCTTTACATTTTTCCTCAGTTTCTGCTGCCAGGAGGAGGTCATCCACATATTGGATCAAAATCAAGTCAGGGTGATGAACCCTGAAATCTGCCAGGTCCCGATGTAACGCCTCATCAAATAAGGTGGGGCTGTTTTTGAACCCCTGCGGGAGTCTGGTCCATGTAAGCTGACCCGATATTCCTAATTCTAGATCCTTCCATTCGAAGGCAAAAATGGGCTGACTCTGAGGTGTAGCCTGGCTAAAAAGAATGCATCCTTAAGGTCTAGTACCGTATACCAGGTATACCTCGGAAGCCCAGTTAACAAATTTATGGGTTGGGAACTGTAGGGTGTATGTCCTCCACCCCTTTTGTTGACTTCTCTCAAGTCCTGCACCGGACGGTAGTCTTCCGTCCCTGGCTTTTTAACTGGGAGGTGAGGGTGTATTCCAGGGATTGACAAGGTACTAAGATGCCCTGATCTAAAGCCTCTTTATGTGAGGCCTAATTCCTTGGTAAGCCTCATGCAACATTGGGTATTGCTTGATTGAAACAGGAGTTGCTGATGCTTTTAAAGTGACCATCAAGGGCAGCTGCTGAGTTGCAGACCCATTCCTCCTGTTTCTGCCCAGACTAAAGG
>JAEOAE010001845.1:0-28275 GCA_036365155.1 Meriones psammophilus
GTTTGTTTTCATTTGCAGCTTTTCATATTCTTTCTTTGTTCTGTATATTTAGCATTTTGATTATTCTCTGTTAAGAGGACTTTCTTTTCTGGTCCAGTGTATTTGGTATTTTGTATGCTTCTTGTGCCTTGATAGACATTTTCTTCTTTAGGTTAAGAAATTTTTTTGTACGACTTTGTTGAAAATGTCTTCTGGACCTTTGATCTCATCCTTCTTCTTCTAATCTGATTATCAGCATGTTTTGTGTTGTCATAATGTCCCAGAGTTCCTGGATGTTTCCTGAAAGTTTGTATGTAGACCAGGCTGGTTTTGAACTTACAGCTCTAACTCCAGTCGAGTGTTGGGCTTAAATGTAGGCCAACATACCTGGCATCAACATCACCATCATTGGGTGCTGAGCATGGAATATAGAGTTTTAGGTATTTATTTTGTTTTGTTTTGTATATGTAAGCATAGGTTATTGTGTTGATCTTCATCAACATCTTGCATTTGAAATTTGGCAGGGAGTATATTTAATTTCTTAGGATGGTATTTATTCATGACACTAGCACTATCTGAGCTTTCTGAGTCAGTGAATTGTGGGTTTGTGACGCTCTTCTTACCAGTTGTATTTTTTTTTTTTTTAATTTTGTTTGCTTTATTCACATTTAATTTATTTTTAATTGAAATTTTTTTTTATTTATTCTCTGACATGAACTCGAGTCTTTGATCACCTCCTCCTGGGTGGTGCAGCCTTGCAAGGCCACAGAGGAAGATGATGCAGCTATCCTTGATGAGACCTGATAAGCTAGAAGGGAAGGAGTTCCTCCTCAATTAGGAGACTAGAGAAAGGGCATAGGGGCAGAAGAAGGAGGGTGGGTGGGACTGGGAGGAGATGAGAGAGGGGGCTATGATAAGGATACAAACTGAACACATTATAATAAATAAATAAATAAAATTAAAAAATAATTTATTCATCTAACATCCCAATTGTAATCCTCTCCCTTGTCTTTTCCTAGTCTCACCCTCCATTCTTCTTTCCCCTTTATCCCATTTCCTATATCTCAGATACAGGGAGCCCTCCTCTCCTACCATCTGAACCCAGCCTATCAAGTCTCACTAGGACTGCCTGCATCCTCTTCCTCTGTGGCATAGCAATGCCCCCTCCACCAAGGGGAAGTGATCAAATAGCAGACAACAGAGTCCATGTCAGAGCAGGAACCTTCTCTCCTTACTATGGATCCCACCTGGAGACTGAGATGCCTATAAACTACATCTAAGCAGGGGTCTGGGTCCTCCTCATGAATGGTCTTTGGTGGGTGCATCAATCTCTCCAAGTCCCAATGGGCCCAGATTTGTTGTCCTTGTTCGTCTTCTTATGGAGGTCCTGCCAGTTCTGGGTCTTTCTACTTTCTATCCCCCTACTCTTTCCTATGATTCCCTGTGCTCTACCCAAAGTTTAACTGTGAGTCTTAGCATCTGCTTCGAACCCCTGCTGGGTAGAGTCTTTCGGACAATATGTATGTTAGGCTCTCATCCTATTCCCTATCCTCAGTCACTTCTGGTGTTGATTCTATTTGCCCTTTTGAATAAGAAATGACCATCCTCCATAGAGTCCTCCTTTTTATTTAGCTCCTTTAGGTCTGCAGATTGTAGTATGTTTATCCTATATTATGGCCATTATCCACTTACAAATGAGTATATACTGTGCATGTCTTTCTGGTTTTGGAATAACTCACTTAGGATGATCATTTCTAATTCCATCACTTGCCTGAAAATTTCATGGTTTCCTTTTTTTCTTTTGTAAATACCCGAGTAGCATTGCACTGTGTAAATGTACCACGATTTCTGTAAAACAATGGTTTGTTTGAGAGACATGTAGTTTGTTTCCCTATTCTGGCTGTTATGAATATAGATGCTATGAACATAGTTGAGCAAATATCTTTGTTGAATGGTGGAGCATCTCTTTGATATATGCCCAGGAATGGTATAGCAGGGTCTTGAAGTAACACTATTTCAAGTTGTCTGAGAAAGCATCAGATTGATTTTTAAAGTGGTTGTATAAATTTGCACCCCCACCAGCAATGGAGGAGTATTCCTCTTTCTCCACATCCTCACTAGCTTGCTGTCACTTCAGTATTTGACCTTAGCCATGATGGGTTTAAGATAGAATGTCATATGCATTTCCATGATGACTACAGATATTGAGCATTTAATGTCCAACATTTGATATTCCTCTGTTGAGGAATCTCTGTTTACTTCTGTACCCCAGTTTGAAAGTGATTATTTGGTTTGTTGGAGTTTAATTCATAGAGCTCTTTATATATTTTGTTTGTTATTTATAGAGCTATTTATAGAGCTTTCTGTTGTTTGTAGGGTTGGAGAAGGTCTTTCTCAGGCTGTAGGCTGTTATTTTGTTCTATTCACAAAGTTCTTTGCTTCATAGAATCTTTTCATTTCATGAGATCCTATTTATTAATTATTGATTTTAGAGCCAGTGCTCTTGGTATTCTGCTTAGGAAGTTATCTTCTATGCCAATGAGATCAAGGCTCTTTCCCACTTTTTCATCTAACAGATTTAGCATATCTGGTTTTATGCTGGAAGTCTTTGATCAACTTGAACTTTAGTTTACTGCAGGGTGATAAATACGGATCTATTTTTATTTTTCCACATGTGGACTTCCAGTTAGACAGGCACCATTTGTTGAAGATGCTGTCCTTTTTCCATTGCATGGTTTTGGATTCTTTGACAAAAATCAAATGTCCATAGGTGTGTGGGTTTTTTTATGGGCCTTCACTTTCATTCCATTTATCCACCAGTCTGTTTTTATTCCAGTACCATGCAGTTTTTATTACTATTGATTTATAGTAGAGCTTGAGAGCAGGGGTGGGGATACCTCCTGAAGATCTGCTATTGTACAGGATTATTTTAGCTATTCTGGGTTTTTTATTTTTCCATATAAAGCTGAGAATTGTTTTTTCATGGTCCAGGGGGAATTGTGTTGATATTTTGATAGGAATTATCATTGAATCTGTAGATTGTTTTTTGGTAAGATGGCAATTTTGACTGTGTTGATCCTACTGATCCATGAGCATGAGAGATATTTCTATCTTATGGTATCTTTCAATTTCTTTCTTCAGAGTCTTGAAGTTGTTGTTTTGTTTTGTTTTGTTTTGTTTTGTTTTGTTTTTTTCATTTATGTTTTTCACTGGCTTATTGAGGATAACACCAAGATACGTCAGTTTTTTTTTTTACTGCCCATTGTGAAGGGTGTTGTTTTCCTATTTCTTTCTCAGTCCATTTGTCTTTTGCATACAGGTGTGCAACTGATTTTTTTTTTTTTAGTTAACTTTATATCCAACCACTTTCAACTGTAGGAGTTCCCTACAGTAGAATTTTTGGGGTCACTTTTGTTGCCTGTCATATCATCTGTGAAGAGCCATACTTTGATTTCTTCCTTATCAATTTGTATCCCCTTGATATCCTTTAGTTGTCTTATTGCCCTAGATAGGACTTTTAGTACTGTATTGAAGAGATTTGGAGAGAGTGTGTGGCCTTGTCTTATCCCCAAGTTCAGTGGAATTGATTTAACTTTCTTTCCATTTAGTTTGATGTTAGCTATAGGATTGCTGTATATTGTCTTTACTATTTTTATATCTGTGCCTTTGTCCCCAGTATCTCCAAGACTTTATACAAGAATAACTGTTGGATATTGTCAAATGCTTTTCTGGCTTATAAGGAAATGATCCTGTGCTTCTTTTAATTTATTTATATGATGGATCAAGATTCCATATATTGAACCATTCCTGCATGCCTGGGATGAAGCCTACTTGGTCATGTTGGATGATATTTTTGGTATGTTCTTGGATTTGGTTTATCATTAATTTATTGAGTATTTTTGCATCATTGTTCATAAAAGAGATTGGTCTGAAGATCTCTTTCTTTTGTGGGGTCTTTGAGGATTTATCAAGGTGACTGTGGTCTTACAAAAGGAGTTTGGTCATGTTGCGTCCATTTCTATTTTGTGGAATAATTTGAAGAATATCGGTGTTCACTCTTCATTGAAGGTCTTGCAGAATTCTGCTCTGAAATCATCTCGCACTTGGCTTTTTTTTTTTTTTTTTTTTGGTTGGAAGGATTTTGATGGCTGCTTCTATTTTTTAGGCAGTATAAGACTATTTAATATCTTTACCTGATTTTGATTCAACTTTGCTAAGTGGAATCTAACAAAAGAATTGTATATTTCATTTAGATTATTCAAATTTTGTGGCATATAGGCTTTTGACATAAGAGCTAATAGTTCTTTGGATTTTCTCAGTGTCTGTTATCTCTCTCTCTTCCTTTCAGACTTTGTTGATTTGGATAGTGTCTGTGTGCCATTTACTTGTTTGGCTAAGAGTTTGTCTATATATTTGATTTTCTCAAAGAACTAGCTCTTGGTTTCATTGATTCTTGAATTATTCTTTGTTTCTAATTTATTGATTTCAGCCCTGACTTTGGTTATTTTTAGTAGTCTACTCCTGTTGGGTGTGTGGGTGTGTTTGGTTCTTTTTTTCTAGGGCTTTCAGGTGTGCCATTAAGTTGCTTGTATGGGATGTCTCCAATAGCTTATGAAGGCCTTTAGTGCTATTAAAAGTCTTCTTAGGACTGCTTTCATTGCATCCCATGAGTTTGGGTATGATGTGCATTCATTTTCATTAAACTGTAGGAAGTTCTTTCTTTATTTCTTCCCTGACCTAGATTTCATTGAGTAAGGAGTTGTTCAGTTCCCATGTGTGTGTAGTCTTTTTATTATTTCTGTTATTGTTGTGGTCCATCTTTAGTCCATCATGGCCTGATGTGATACAAGATATTATTTCAATTGTGCTGTATCTTTTGAGGCCTGGTTTGTGACCTACTGTATGGTCAGTTTTGGAGAAGGGTCCATGAGGTACTGAAAGAAGATAGATTCTATTCTGTTTGGGTTAAAAAATTCTCTAGATATGTTGGTTTTCATTTGATTCATGACATCCATTTGGGTCATTATCTCTCAGTTTAAGTCCTTTTCCATTGCTCTGTCCCTTGATGATAGTGACATGTTGACTTCTCCCACTATTAATGTACGGTGATTGATGTGTTCTTTAAGTTTTATTAATGTTTCTTTTACAAATGTGGGTGTCCTTGTATTTGGGGCATTGTTGCTCAGGATACAGATGCCATCTTGGTGGAATTTTCCTTTGATGAGTATGAAGCATCCTTCCTCATTTTATTTATTTATTTATTTATTTATTTATTTTTATTTATTTTATTTAGGAACAATAACTGATATCAGGCAATATTTTCAAAGTTTGAAAGTATGTGTAACAGCATAGTTTTTAAAAAATATTTCAACATTTTATTTTGTTCTTTTTAAATTTTTATTAATAACGGTTTATTTACTTCGTTTCCCCCTGTACCTCCCTCCTTCCTCCCCTCCCAATCCCACCCTCCATCTTTCCCACCCCTATCTCTTTCCCAGTCCACTGATAAAAGCGGACCTCCTCCCCTTCACTCTGATCCTAGTCTATCAGGTCTCATTAGGAGTGGCTGCATTGTCTTCTTCTGTGGCCTGGCAAGGCTGATCCCCCCTCAATGGGAGGTGATCAAAGAGCAAGCCAATGAGTTCCTGTCAGAGATAGTCCCTGTCCCCATTACTATGAAGCCCACTTGGATACTGAACTGCCATAGGCTACCTTTTGTGCAGGGTTTTCAGGCCATCTCCATGAGTGGTCCTTGGCTGGCGTATCAGTTTCAAAAAAGACCCCTGTGCCCAGAATTTTTGGAACTGTTACTGTCCTTGTGGAGCTCCTGTCCTCTCCAGGTTTACTATCTCCCAGTTCTTCCATAAGATTCCCTGCACTCTGCCCAAAGTTTGGCTATGAGTCTCAGCATCTGCCTTGACACCTGCAGGGTAGAGCCTTTCAAAGGCCCTCTGTGGTAGGCTCAGATGGATGTCCTGACCCTGTCTTCTCCCTCATGTGATGTCTATCCTCTTTGCCTTTCTGCATGGAGTTTGAGCATCTTAGCCAGCATATTCCTTCCTGATAAACTTTCTTAGCTGTACAGATTTTAGTATTTTTACCCTATATTTTATATCCTATATCCACTAATGAGTGAGTATATACCCTGTGAGTCTTTCTGCTTCTGGGATACCTCACTCAGGATGATCTTTTCCATTTCCCACCATTTACCTGCAAATTTCATGTTTTCCTTGTTTTTCATTGCTGAGTAATATTCCATCATATAGATATACCACAATTTCTGTATCCATTCTTCATCTGAGGGCCTTCTGTGCTGTTTCCAGCTTCTGGATATTACAAATAAAGCTATTACAAACATAGTTGAGCAGATGTCCTTGTTGTATACTTGAGCGAGTTTTGGATATATGTTTAGGAGTGGTATAGCTGGATCTTGAGGAGGCGCTATTCCTCATTGAGAAAGTGCCAGGTTGATTTGCAAAGTGGTTGTATAAGTTTACATTCCACCAACAATGAAGGAGGGTTCCCCTTTCTTCAAATGCTATCCAGCATGAGTTGTCACTTGAGTCATTCATCTTAGTCATTTTGATGGTTGTAATGTGAAATCTCAGGGTGGTTTTGATTTGCATTTCCCTGATGACTAGGAATGTTGAACATTTCTTTAAGTGTTTCTGTGCCATTCTATATTCCTCTATTGAGAATTCTCTGTTTAGCTCTGTACCCCATATTTTTAATTTGGGTTACTTGATTTGTTGCTCTTTAACTTCTTGAATTCTTTATGAATACTGGATATTAACCCTCTGTCAGATATAGGGTTGGTGAAGATCCTTTCCCAATCTGCAGGCAGTCATTTTGATTTGACAACAGTTTCCTTTGACTTATAGAAGTTTTTCAGTTTCATGAGGTCTCATTTATTGATTGTTGCTCTTAGAGCCTGTACTGTTGAAGTTCTGTTCAGGAAGTTGTCTCCTGTTCCAATGACTCCAAGGCTCTTCCTTACTTTTTCTTCTAACAGGGTTAGTATGTCTGGTTTTATACTGAGGTCTTTGATCCACCTGAACTTTAGTTTTATGCAGAGTGATAAATATGGATCTATTTGCATTTTCCTACATGTAGACATCCAGTTAGACCAGCACCTTGTGTTGAAGATGATATCTTTTTTTTTCCAATGTATGGTTTTGGAATCTTTGTCAAAAATCAGGAGTCCATAGTGTGTGGGTGTATTTCTGGGACTTCTATCCGATTCCGTTGATCCACTAGTTGGTGTCTATGCAAGTACCATGCAGTTCTTATTACTGTTGCTCTATAGTACAGCTTGAGATCAGGGATGGAGATACCTCCAGAATATCTTTTATTATGGAAGATTATTTTACCAATTCTGGGTTTCTTGTTATTCCATATGAAGTTGGGAATTTTTCTTTTAAGGTCTGTAAAGAATTCTGTCAGTAATTTGATGGGAATTGCATTAAATCTGTAGATTGCGTTTGGTAAGAGGACGATTTTCACCATGTTAATCCTGCCAAGCCATGAGCATGAGAAATCTTTCTATCTTCTGATATCTTCTTCTATTTCTTTCTTCAGAGACTTGAAATTTTTTCATACAAGTCTTTGACTTGCTTGGTTAGGGTCACACCAAGGTACTTTATGTATTTTTGACAATTGTGAAGGGTGCTGTTTACCTAATTTCTTTCTCAACACTTTTGTCTTTTGTATATAGGTGGACTACTTATTTTTTGAGTTGATTTTGTATCCAGCCACTTTGCTGAAAATGTTTGTCAGCTTTAGGTGTTCCCTGGTAGAATTTTTGGGGTGACTCAGGTATACTATCATATCATCTGCAAATAGTGATATTTTGACTTCTTCCTTTCCCTTTTGTATCCCCTTGATGTGCTTTAATTGTGTTACTGCTCTAGCAAGGACTTCGAGAACTATGTTGAAGAGATATGGAGAGAGTGAGCAGACTTGCCTTGTCCCTGAATTCAGTGGGATTGCTTTAAGTTTCTCTCCATTTAGCTTGATGTTGGCTATAGGCTTGCTGTATATTGCCTTTACTATGTTTGGGTATGTGCCCTGTATCCCTGATCTCTCCAATACTTTAAACATGAATGGATGCTGGATTTTTTTCAAATGCTTTTTCAGCATCTAAGGAGATTATCATGTGTTTATTTTTCTTTCAAATTGTTAATATGGTGGATCATAACTTATATTGAACCACCCCTGCATACATGGCATGAAACCTACTTGGTTGTAGTGGATGATATCTTTGATGTGTTCTTGTATTGGGTTTGCAAAGTATTTTGTTGAGTATTTTTGCATCAGTGTTCATAAGAGAGATTGGCCTGAAATTGTCTTTATGCTAGGGTATCCAGGGCTGCTTGCTCCTGAATAACTAGGTTCTGCAGATGCCATATTGCTTCGTCTTTCATTGGTTGAGCTTTTACACTGGCCTCTACCCATTGGAATATCCTAGGTGTTGGATGTTAGTTTCTGGTACTTACTGGAATCCTGTGGTGGGTCGAATCCCCTTGGCAGGAAGATGATTGTTCCCAAAGGAGCTCTCCTCTGTTTTTTAGGTATGGTCACTGAATGGCAGGTGTTTTTCAGGAATTGCCACAGCTCACCTCAAGTTTACAGACCTGAGTAATAATTGTGGCCTTTGTTAGTAAAGGGGGCTATTCTCTCACCCAGAGAAGTTCTGGAGACAGCTGCCCAGCTACTGGGTTTCTTGCTGTAAATGTAGTGAGCTGCTGCTGTAAACTGAGTGCCCTGTGACTTGGTCAGTTTAGTTAGGTATAACTGGTTGTTCCTTGGAGCAGTATCTGGGAGTTGATCTCAGTAAACCCAGGCTTCTGCAGGTCTCAGTTTGGAGCTCTGTGCCCCAGTACCCAAGTGGTAATCAGTGGCAGGTGAGCACCACTCTCATGTGTACAGCAGGAGGCTAGAGTAGGAGCCTGTGGATAACCAGAAACTTTTCTGGAGCTAGATGTCCTGAGGTAGGGCCAGATATTTCCCCCACCTTTGGGTTTTCTTTCAATAGGAAGATTCAGTCTGTGGTGTTTGACATAGTGTATAGAATGCGTAGGCACTTGCCAATGATGGCTCCAAGCTGGTGACGGGGAAAGAATCTGAGAACTTTTCCAAGAATATCCCTGTGTATGGCGGATGTAGTGTGTGTGTGGGGAGTTGGCTGAGTTCTCTAATCTGGGACCTGCTGTTTCTCCAGACAGGGAAACCCAGCCACTAGTGACCTGGGGCACACAGTTCTCTGATGGAGAGTAGGGCATGCAGGGCTAGCAGCTGGAGTCACACTCAGGCCTGACAGCTGTGCACCCACTGATCTGCAGGAACTTTCCAGGGATAGGCTGGGTGACCTGAGGTCAGTCCTGCTTTCTTCTTCCCTGTTTCTTTTCTAGACTGGGACTCCCAGTCTCTGGTGCCCTGGAGAATATAATTTAGTCTGGAAAGGTTATCAGGACACAAAACTGTATCCTGCAACCCAGGATATCTTCCAAGTTCTCACTGAGTGACTTGAGAGTGGACCTGACTGACTCCCACACCGTGGAGTTTCTCTCACCTGGGAAAAAGGATCTTTGTTGTTTTAGGGCCCAGAGTTCAGTCTTTTAGTTGCTGTACCAACATTACTGTCCTACTCCTCAGACCCAATGTCCTCCTGGCACCGCCATCTTGTATTCCCCCCTTCCTCATCGCTTTCAAATAATTTTGGTTGAAAGTCTATTTTATTAGATATTAGAATATCTACTCCTGCTTGCTTCTTGGGTCCATTTGCTTGAAAACCTTATTCCTGCTGCAACATCCCAGGAACTTTCCCAGAGATTAGCTGGGTGCTCTGAGGTTGGACCCGATTGTTTCCCTCATCATTGGTTTTCTTCTTACATTTGAAACACAGTCAGTTGGGACCCACAGATTCAACTATTGGACGCCATGCAGTCTCTGCTACCCAGCTTATCAGACACAGTATGCAATCAACCCAACCATCTGGGATCTATTTTTAATTTTTACTGAATATAAGTATTTTGATTGTATGCATGAATATGCATTTCTTGTGTGCCTAATCCTCACAGTAGTCTGAAGATGTCTTCCAAACTCATGAACTTATAGCAATTGAAAGTAGCGGGTCCCAGGTAAACACTAACAATTGAGCCCAATTATTTGCAAGAGCAGTAAGAGCTCCTCACTGCTGAGCCATCTCTCCTATCTTATGTTGCTCATTTATGATCAGCATTTACACTGCTAATATTTTTGTCTTCTATTTTTACCTGTTTAATCATGCATTCCCTTTTAGTAAGATATCATTGAAGTTACAGTTTAAGCTGGGGCAGTGCAGATTTCTGGAAAATAAATATACAACAGGAGTGAATGTATAATTCCTTGTTTAAGCTTCAGTAAAGACCTCTGAGTTCTTTCAATATTTTGTGTTTGTTTGATTGACTTTTAGGGGAGGCTCTCTCTTAATATATAGGCCTGGCTATCCTAGAACTCTTTGAATAGATAATTCTGACATCCAGATCAATAAGGTACACCTGCATCTGCCTCCTTAGTGATGGAATTGAAGGCATGACAGAATACACCCAGCTGGTCCACCATTTTTTGTAGTTAGTAACTGTTAATAAATTTCTCTGATCTGTACTTAGTATTGTTCATCTGTTAATTTCTCTCTCTCTCTGTGTCTCTGTCTCTATGTCTCTGTCTTTCTATTTCAAACACTTCTCTCTGTTTGTCTTTATCCACATTAATTGCCATGTCTATTCCAAAGCTATATCCTCTTCAAAAAGTTCAGATATGATACAGTTAAAACTTGTTATTCCGTTTTCTTCTAAAATGATTTAGTGATAACATCAACACTTCTTTTTTAATAGAAAAGTTTTAATCTTTATTTTTAATCTATAGACTACATTATTTAGTAAGGAGGATATACAAAACAATGTGTTCTATTCCTTTTCTTTTGTCTTGTCACTCAGAAAAATGATGTTATTGGCTATGATTGTTGTTGCTTGCCACTCACATTATTTTTATTCATGTATTCACTGTAGTCCACTTTCCCTTCCACAAATATATGAGCCCCCTTTTCACATACTGATATGCCACATCCTTGAGCCCTGGTCAAAACATAATATTCAGTACCATGTTGTCTTTTGACTGATGTTACCCATCTGTTCAGTGTCCCCTGATCAACACATCTCATTTGTTGCTATATAAAATATCATGACTGTGTTTTGTCCTTCCACCTGTCTCATGACAGGGTCCTGACCTACTCACCCAAGTAACTGAAGATGATTCATAGATTGACTCAAGAACCCAACTAATGGCTACTTTATATTCATGTCTTACAAACTGATGAAACACAGGTTTTTGAAGCACGCCTTTGTTTTTTATTTTTTTTTTCAATCTAACCTTTAGGCTTTTTCATCTCCCCTACTTGACATCACGCACAGCACCCAACAGTAAAACATTCGCACTTCTGTGTCAGAAAATAAATTGAAGATGCAGTAGAATTATATGATTATATTGACAATGAAGTATAAATTTATATTGTTGCCACTGTTTCTGTTGTACAAATGTATGGCATATTTTAGAATTCAGTGACCTTCAATGATGTGCATGTGAAATTCAGCCAAGAAGAGTGGGCCTTGCTGGAACCTTCCCAGAAGCAACTCTACAAAGATGTGATGCTAGAGACCTGTGAAAACCTCACTGCTATAGGTAAGACTGCAATTTTTCTTTCACTTTAAAAATAAAGAGACAACTCTTACTTTGTTATTGATCATCTTCTGTAATTACAATTGAGAATGAGGAGGAATGAGGTAAATAAATCAGGCATGGTTCTAAGGGTCACAGAAGATAATGATTTAAGTTTTGCCTTAATAATAACATGATATTTCCAATAATATATATTTTCTGGTACTATATTTTAGGCTACAATTGGGATGACCATAATATTGAAGAACATTTTCAAAGTTCTACAAGTAATAAAAGGTAACTTTATGTGCATGTTGATACAGATATAAATCTTAAATTTTAATGTGTCCTGGAAGTTTGGTGTTTTTTGATTGTTTTTTGTTTGTTTGTTTGTTTGTTTATTGGCTGCTTTTTATCTTCTGTTTTTGAAATAGATTTTTTTTCTGAGTATCTGTGACTTAGACTTACTTGTTATACCAGCCTGACCTCAAAATCAAACCGATCTGCCAGATTCTGCCTCCACAAGTGCTGGGATTGAAGGCATGTACCAGCACACATGGCTGTGTCCTGGACGTTTTAAAGAAAAGCAACAGTGTAAAAACAGCACTGCTTTAAGTGTACTGATGATCATTAAAATCTCATAATTCCATGTACTTCAATGTCAGGCATCTGATTTGTGTTTACAAGGCACTCCCCTAAGATAGAAGGAAATAAAATAATATTGTAACAAAAATACCATTTGAATCATATGGACATTACAGCTACTAACTTGAACTGCCAATCTGATTAGTCTCATTCTATCTACTCAGATATTGTAAGAGGTATACACAATGAATTGGTGATCAGTATGTGTCCAAAACCTTCTAATAAGCAAAAATTTCATATTAGAACCAGTGTTACACATTTTCATGCAGTAACATTGTAAAGTTTATTGAAAGGAGCAGCTTATGAGAATCAAGAATATTGTTTTGGAGAAAACTTAATCCCTATATGACATGTCTATGATGAACAAAAAACAAACTGTGTAAATTCAATATGGGAATCTTTATTATTTTTGTAAATTAAACTGGTATATCATATGTCAAAATGATTCTAAGACACATGAGCATAGGGTTATTGAAAGAAGCAGTGTCCCTGTCTTTCTCCAAGAACAATTGATTTGGTAGTAGTCCCCACTGTGAGTAAATTTTCTGAATGTGATAAATGGTTACTGTTAATTGGTTTTGCAACTTCACTGAGAATTCATCAGCAAACTCATATTGCTGAAAATACCTATGAATACTAGGAATTTGGAACTTCTGCTTGTCTTGGCTCACTTTGTCAATGAAGTATCATTCATACAGTACAAAAATTTGTGAATGGGATTGGTGTGGTGAAACTCTGAATTCTTACAATACTCTTCATATATAGGAGAAACCCTCTTATAGAAAAATGATGCTATAAAAGAGATCCACATAACAAATGCTCTTACCAAAACAGGGATCTTCAAAAATACCCATAATGAAGGGGAATACCGTGATTGTAAATAAAGTGATAAAACTTTAAAATTTGATTCTTCTTTACCATTAGACCAAATTATGAAATTAATTCATATAGATAAATATATTTATTTGTGTAATGAAATGACTGTGGTAAATCTTTCACATGTGCCAATTTTCTTTGCAGGCATGAAAGCAGTCATACTGGAGAGAAACCCTTTAAATGCACTCTTTGTGGGAAAGCCTTCCCCTATATCACTGTACTCATATGGCATAAAAGAACACACACTGGAGAGAAGCCTTTCAAATGTAATCAATGTGGTAAAGCCTTTGCAAAAAGCAGTCAGCTCATACGGCATAAAAGAACACTTACTGGAGAGAAACCTTATAAATGTAATGAGTGTGGCAAAGCCTTTGCAGAAAACAGTCATCTCATAAGCCATAAAAGGACACACACTGGAGAGAAACCTTATGAATGCAATGAGTGTGGTAAAGCCTTTGCACAAAACAGTAATCTCATAAGCCATAAAAGAACACACACTGGAGAGAAACCTTATGAATGTAACCAGTGTGGTAAAGCCTTTGCAGAAAACAGTAATCTCATAAGCCATAAAAGAACACACACTGGAGAGAAACCTTATGAATGTAATGAGTGTGGTAAAGCCTTTGCACAAAACAGTACTCTCTTAAGCCATAAAAGAACACACACTGGAGAGAAACCTTATGAATGTAATGAGTGTGGCAAAGCCTTTGCACAAAACAGTCATCTCATAAACCATAAAAGAACACACACTGGAGAGAAACCTTATGAATGTAATGAGTGTGGCAAAGCCTTTGTACAAAACAGTCATCTCATAAGCCATAAAAGAGCACACACTGGATAGAAACCTTATGAATGTAACCAGTGTGGTAAAGCCTTTGCACAAAACAGTCATCTCATAAGCCATAAAAGAACACACACTGGAGAGAAACCTTATGAATATACCCAATGGGATAAAGCCTTTGCACATCAAAGTAGTATCCAAAAACAAGAAAAAACACACAGTGGAGAGAAGCCTGGTGAGGGTAATTAGTGTGATAAAGCCTTTCCATGTCATATTCATCTCCTATTCCGGAGTGAAACCATATGTATATAACTATGTGGCAAAGCGTTTGCATATAATATCTTTTAATACATAAAAGAACACATACTGGAAAGAAGCTGTATGACTGCAACCAATGTGAATAAACTTTTGCACTTCAGAGTCATCTTCACACTCATGAAAGAAATCCTAATGGACAGAAAGCCTACGACTGCTTTTATCATGGTGAAACCATTCCATATTTCTATAATTTTCATCATCATGAAATTATTCATACTGGAGAGAAAACTTATGAATGTGTTAAAATGGTGAGGCCTTGCACAAATCTAGAGTCATCATCATTATAAAAGTATCCTTACTGGAGAGGAATTCTGTGACTATAAGCAATGTGGAAAGGCCTTTGTTTTCTTTGGTCCACTGAGATCCAACAGAACTGAAAAACTAGCTCAATGGAAATGAGCTCACTTTTCTGAAGGGGAAAAGGAATAGGGGCAATAGGAATGGAGGGTAGTGCTGGGGAAGAGAAGGGAGGGGGACTATGATTGGAATGTAAAGTAAATAAACTTATTTTTAAAAAGAATACAATGAATGATGAATATCAATTTCATGCAACAGTATTATATAATAAGATGTTTTGGGAAGACTTATTGATAATCCTGTTTCTCAACATTTACTGTTTTCAATTGCCTCAGTTTACACAAGAAACTTTTAGTCCAGTGGATGAATATGTAGGGAATGGTGAACTAATACCAGCCAGGAAGTTCTCTGAGAGTATCACAACAGTGGTAGCCTGTAGCAGTTTCTTTCTGTACACATACCTATTGTTCCAGGGATTCTATTGAAAACCATCACAACCCAGACTGAATTTTGAGATGTGAGGGAGGAGGCTTTCTCTTCTATGTATGACCCTGCTGCTGGCCTAGTTGTATAACTATGGCAAGGGTGAGTTTTCTCTGCCTGACATCATCTGGAGAGTGTCTTTAGACATAGATGCCACCAACCAAATTTGATATATGGCCTTTGACACAGATCCATGATAACTCTCCTCTCCCTTCAAATATAGGATAATTAGGTTCCATGTTCTTGTTCATATTATAGGAATGTGCTTTTTAATGTAAATCAAGCATCCTTGAAGTGCCCAGTTTTAAACAATTATCCACACCTATCCTTAGACCATCCCAGTCACTCCCCAAGGGGTCCAAACCCTCTGTTTTCTAGAATTAAAGTTGAACTTACTTTCTGAGGTAGTTCTCAGAGTGTTCTGATCACTGTTATTCTTGTGGGTGTCTTCCAAGCTTTATACCTCATCTTCTGGCCCTCCTTCTTTCCTGGGCTTGTGGGAAGCAGCCTCCAGGCAGCAAGAGAACCACGTTCTCAGAAATGCTTGTGAAAAAATGTTTCACACTTCATAGCATTTCAAATTTCACATGTTTCTGGATGTGAGATGGTAAGTCAGGTCAAACAGTGTCTTGGGGGTGTGACTCTCTAAAATTACTTATACCTAGTGTTTATTTCACAGTAAGCTTGCAGGCAAGCTTCATAGTATGAAATCTTCTGAGGTAAGATAGTGGTCTATGCAGAAGTAATAAGAGCAGAAATTTTATTTCCCTGTTTTTAATAGCTGAGTAGTGTTCTGATAATATGTGGATGGATGGCAGAGGAGGGGAACTCCTGTTTTGAGTGGACTATGAGAAAGAGTTTGGGGGAAGAGGGAAGGAGGGTGGGACCAGTAGGGGTTGAGAGAGTGGCCTTATATAGGGGTATACAATGAATAAATTGTGAAAAAATAAAAATAATTAATAAAATAATAATGAATTAGAAAAACAAAACTTGACAGCAAAAATTTGAGTCCAGTCTGGGTACCCGCTCTCCCTCAAAGAAAGATGATATAAAGAAAGCAAAGAAAAATAGAATCTTTGTCTTTGCCACCTTTCTTCCTTGAGAGCTCATTTTTTAATCATTGCCTAATGGAGACCAAACTGCTCAGTCTGAAGTTTATATTTCCATAGATGTAGGTTTCATACCTGGAACAATAGGCAGAGGTTCATATTTAACATATCAATACAGAACTAGCTGCCAATTTTTTCTCAGCAATCCCTCAGTTCTTCCATGTTATACGGTCCCCAAGGCTTGCATAGCCCACCCAATACCCTGAATTCACACTTCGCTGCAAGTTCACACCTCCTACCATGCTCACATCTCCCTGCATGCTCACACCTCCATGCACATTCATGCCTCCCTGCACATTCACACCTCCCTGCATGTTCACACCTCTCTGCATGTTAACACCTCCCTGCACATTCACACCTCCCTGCATGTTCATACCTCCCTACAAGCTCACACCTCCATGCAAGTTTACACCTTCTAGCATGCTCACACCTCCCTGGACGCTCACACCTCCTACAAGGCTCACATCTCCCTGCACGCTCAAACATCCCTGCATGCTCACATATCTCTGCACGTTCACACCTTCTACCATGCTCACAGCTCCCTGCAGGCTCACACCTCCCTGCATGCTAACACCTCCCTGCACATTCACACCTCTGTGCAGGTTCGCACCTCTCTACATGTTCATACCTCCCTAGAAGCTCACACCTCCCTTCAAATTCACACCATTTACCATGCCCACACTTCACTGCACACTCTCTCCTACAAGGCTCACACCTCCCTGGATGCTCACACCTACCATGCTCACAGCTCCCTGCACATTCACACATCCTTGCACTTTCACACCTCCCTATATGCTCACACCTCCCTGCAAGTTCACACCTTATACCATGCTCACACCTCCCTGCATGCACACACCTACCTGCACATTCAGAGCTCTGTGCACATTCATACCTCTCTACATGTTCACACCTACCTGCATGCTCACACATCCCTGCATGTTCACTCCTCCCTATAAGCTCACACCTCCCTGCAAGTTCACACCTCCTACCATGCTCACACCTCGCTGCACGCCCACTCCTCCTACAAAATTCACACCTCTCTGGATGCTCACAACTACCACGCTCACAGATCCCTGCACATGTACACCTCCTTGCATATTCAAACCTTCCTACATGTTCACACCTCCCTAAAACTTCACACCTTCTTCCCCTCACACCTCCCTTCAAGTTCACACCTCCTACCATGCTCTCACCCCCCTGCATGCTCACAACTCCCTGCAAGTTCACTCTTCCTACCATGCTCACACCTCAGTGCACACTCACTCTTCCTACAAGGCTCACACCTCCCTGGACGATCACACCTACCACACTCATGGCACCCTGCATGCACACACCTCCTTGCACACTCACATTTCCTGCATGCTCACACCTCCGTGCATTTTCACACCTCCTTGAATGTTCACCCATCCCTACATGTTCACACCTCCCTGCAGGTTCACACTTCATGCCATGCTCACAACTCCCTGCAAGTTCGCACATCCTACCATGCTCATACCATCCTGCATTCTCATACCTCCTATGAGGCTAACACCTACTTGCCTGCTCACACCTCCCTGAATGCTCACAACTCCCTACATGCTCATACCTCCCTGAATGCTCACACCTCACTGCATGCTCTCACCTCCCTGCATGCTCTCACCTCCCTGCATGCTCTCACCTCCCTGCATGCTTACACCTCCATTTTGGATCTCCCCTGCTGACAACTTTTGACTCAAAGTGCATGTTATCAGACCAAAAAAATAAAAATATTCTCAGATGATAGAACATGGTTGTTTTCTGGTTCCACCTCCTTGTGATTCTTTCAAACCTGTAACCACAAGTCAGTTTCTGTGTCTAATGTAGAGAGGATGTTCTCGGAAGTAGAAAACAGGAGGATCCTGTCTCTTAGACAGTCTGGTAGTTCATGTGTTTTTTATTGAGAATTTTAGACCACTTATTGAGTTATTGTCAAAAGATGTTTGCCAATTCCTGTCATGTTCATGACCTCATGCTGTTTTCTTGGGCTGATTCAACCACCTCACGTCCCAGAGGAACGTCTTTAAGCACCTTGTGATGTCTCAGATGTGTTAATTCTTCTCCTTAGGTGGAGGCATTCCTCCTCATTTTCTCTACAGACCCATCTCTGGACATATCAAATCTTTTCATATGTGTTTATCCTAAAAGAATATCCCTCTCTCGGTTTTAATACATACCATTGCAGATGATAACCTCTTTGCTAACAATGACGATGTCCAAGGAGTCAGGCTCGGTGTTTTGATTTCCTTCTGAGTTTAAAGTTGATGTATTATTCTAGCAGGCTCGCCACCTTTGTAAGCTCATTGATCTTTCTCCATTCAAGGTTTAATAACATTTTTAATTTTGTGTTTCTAATGTTTTAACTACAATACATTGTTAAAATTCACGTAACAATCTCTCTCTCTTTCTCTCTCTCCGTCTGTTTCGGGAGGATTCCAGGGTTCATGATAATATTAGGGACAGGACTTTAGATCTTGACCACCAACAACTGGTCAGGAAGTATCACCAGGAAAAAAAAAAAAAAAAAAGAAATGGTGGAGGGAGCCTAAGATTCTCCTCTAGGAATAAGTAAAAATCAGCTGCTGGCCCAAACCGGGAAGCTTTGTAAACAGGTTTGATCTGAGATTAGCTCCTGTGAAGGAGAAGACTTCTGCAGGAGCCACCTCCTGGGCTGGTGAGGAGATCCCGCCCCCTGTGGGAGGAGCCATCTTCTGGGCTTGTGGTGAGACCACGCCCCCTGTGGACAGAGCCAGCCCTAGGCTGCTGGTCCACTGACTCTGCATCAGCTCCCGCCTTCCTCCTGGTTCGAGTTCGAGTCCCAAACCTCACAGGGCAGCTCAATTCTGTCACCGGCTGGGGTTTGGTCATCTGATTATTATTATCTGATTATTATTATATTATCATCTGAACATTATTATCTGATATTATTATTATCTCTTCATTATTATAATCTAATCATTATTATTTGATATTATCAACTGATTACCATTATGATTATCTGTTTATTATTATTTGTATATTATGATATGGTTATTATGTGACTATGATTATTATCTGATTATTGTTATCTGATATTATTATCAATATCTATTTATTATTATTATCTGTTTATTATTATGTGATTATTATTATCTGGCTAGTATTATCTGGTTAATATTATCTGATTATTTTTATGTTATTATTATTATCTGATCATTATTATCTGTTCATTATTTTTATCTGATTATTATTATGTGTTTATTATTATTTTTTATTATTATCTGATATTATTATCATCTTATTATTATTATTATCATCTGATCCTTATTATCTGTTTATTATTACCTGTTTATTACCATCTGATTATTATCATCTGGTTATTATCAGTTTTTTGTTATCTGTTTATTATCATTATCTGATTATTATTACCAGATTTTTATCGTTTATTGGTAATTGTGTCTGTTTGCTATTATTATTTTATTATTGTCACTTTCTTGGGTGTGTGAGAAGTGCGAGGGGCCCTTTCCCAGCTTTCCTCAGAGCCGCCTTCTGCCACCATCACTGTCACTGTCGCAATCGCCATTGCCCTCCATCCCTGGTGTGGAGTGGACACAGGGGTCCTGTTCCCTCTGCACACTGCTCTGGTATCTCTCTGTCTCTGTCTCTCTGTCTCTCTGCCTCTCTGTCTCTCTGTCTCTGTCTCTGTGTCTGTGTCTGTCTCTGTCTCTGTCTCTCTCTGTCTCTGTTTCTCTGTGTCTCTGTTGGTCTGTGTTTCTGTCTCTGACTCTCTGTCTCTGTCTCTCTCTGCCTCTATCTGTCTCTCTCTGTCTGTCTCTGTCTCTCTGTCTCTGTCTATCTCTCTGTGTCTCTCTCTCTGTCTCTCTATGTCTCTCTCTGTCTTTCTGTTTCTCTCTCTGTGTGTCTCTCTGTCTCTGCATCTCTGTCTCTCTGTATCTGTCTCTCTCTCTGTATCTGTCTCTGTGTCTCTGTCTCTCTATCTCCATCTCTGTCTCTGTGTGTCTCTGTTTCTCTCTGTCTCTGTCCCTGTCTCTGCCTCTCTGTCTTTCTGTCTCTGTCTCTCTGTCTGTTCTGTCTCTCTGTCTCTGTGTGTGTCTCTGTCTGTCTGTCTGTCTCTCTGTCTTCTCTCTGTTTCTCTGTCTCTCTGTCTGTCCCTGTCTCTCTGTGTGTCTCTGTTTTCTCTATCTCTGTCTGTCTCTCTGTCTCTGTGTCTCTGTCTCTGTCTCTGTGTCTCTGTCTCTGTGTCTCTGAGTCTCTGTCTCTCTGTGTCTGTCTCTTTTTCTCTCTGTCTCTGTCTCTGTGTCTCTCCTCTGTATCTCTGTGAACCCTGAGTATTCAAGCTCATTTAAATATATTTGAATGTGTTTGACTTTATTTTAATACACGGGTATTTGAATAAATTTGAATATATTTAAATACATTGTATTTAAAGATGCCCTGGAATGTGCTGTGGAGCTCAAAGGATGCTCTTCCAGGCCAGTCCTCCCAGCTCCTCAGACATCACCTCCTGGAGGTTGGTCTGATGGTAAGTGCTCGCCCTCTGGGTAACCTGCCTGAGGGGTCACATGGGGGTCCTTGTCCTGTGACCTGGGTCACATGATGCTGCCAGGAGGATGGCAAACATGTTATTAGTATGTTATAATGATGATAATGATGTGTTATCAGCTCCTTCCCTCTGGGCTCCTCCCACATGACCAATGGACTTGACCCTCTGTGCAAATCCTTCAGTCCTCTGTGCACTCATTCATTCATTCACATTCACTCATTTTCTCCTTCCTTCTTCTCTCTTTCTCCTCCTCTCCTTCTCCCCCTCCTCCTTCTCTTCCTCCTTTTCCTCCATCTCCTCCTCTTTCTCCTCCTCTTCCTCCTCCTTCTTCTTCTCCTCCTTCTCCTTCTCCTCCTCCTTCTCTTTCTTCTCCATCTCCTCCTCCTCTTTCTCCTCTCTTCCTCCTTCTCATCCTTCTCCTCCTTCCATTCGTTCTTTTCCTCTCCTCCTCCTCCTCCTTCCTCCTTCCTCCTCCTCCTCCTTCTTTCTCCTCCTTCTCTTTCTCCTCCTTCCTCCTCTGCCTCCAGAATCCAGGAAGCATCTTAAAGTCTTGGGGAGACAGTTGAAAGGTCTGACCCCCGTCCCTCTCCTCCACCCCGGAGTGTGTCTAACTCCTGACCTTCCTCTCCTCACCTACCCATGCACAGCGTTCTTCTCCCCACAAGGTGGAACACGAGAGCAAGACCCACAACAGCAGGAGCTTCCAGAGGACCGGGACTCTGGCCTTCGAACGCATCTACACTGCCAAGTGAGTCCAAACCCGGTGGGGCTGCCGGCTGGGGAGGGAGAGAGGGGGGAGAGGAGGGTAGGGTGTTGAGTAGGTTTCTGCAGCTCTAGCTCAGGGAGGCGTGAGTTCGAGGCCAGCCTGGTCCACAGAGACCCTGTCCGGGACTTGGCAATGAGCCACAAAGAGAGACCCCATCTTTCGAAATAATTCACAAGCAATTGGGGCAGCCTGAATTCCTTTATTTCTCTTCCTTCCCTCCCTCATTCCCTCCTTCCTTCCCTTCCTTCCTTCCTTCCTCCCCTCCTTCCCTTCCCCTCCCATCCCCTTCCCTCTATCTTCCTTCCTTCCTTTCCTTCTCCCTCTTTCCTTCCTTCTTCCTTCCTTCCCTCCCTTCCCTCCCCTTCCTTCTTCCCTCCCTCCTTCCTTCCTTCCTTCCCTCCATCCTTCCTTCCTCCCTCCTTCCTTCCTTCCATATCAAAAAGGGGGCAGGCCAAAGGTAGCCCAAACAAATGCAAAAATCCAGGTACAAGATGCCTAGCATATCCTTAAATGCTAAAGGGGAAAGGGAGTTTATATAAAGTCTGGCTACAAAGGCCCATCCTGTGTAAAAAAAGGGGGAAATCCAAAAAATAGTCACAACCAATGTAAAACTGAGGTACAAGATGCCTGTGGTATGCTTAAATGCTAAAGGTAAGAGGGAGTTTAAATAAAGTTTGGCTATAAAGGCATAACTCCCCATTCTATATGAAAAGGGGGATAGGACAAATAGCTACAGCATATATAAAAACCAAGGCCTAAAATTTTAAACAGGTACAGGATACCTAGGGTATGCTTAAATTCTAAATTAAAAAGGAGTTTATATAAAGTTTACCTAAAACATGCCTTTTCTGTTGCTCAAGGCAACCAGCTTGTCTCTCTAATGGGAGACCTCTCAGGAGATAGGTAGCAGCTTGGCCTACTGCAACACTTACCCAAGACTCCAAAAAAGATACTTTGATTTATCCGACCTTGTTTTTATTTCAACGTGAAAATGATTGTATGTTCAATAATAATGGTAACTTATATTGCTGATCCCTTTACATGGAAACAACTCTCAACCTGACTGAGACATAAAAAATAATGTCTCCAGTCAAAACATCAACCATACATGGCCAATAAATCCTTGGCTATAATATCTTCAAAATTTTCATTATGCCATTATTTAAATTGGTGTAGATAAAATTGGCTTACAGTTTAGTTTCATCCTGCACATTTCATACATTCATAATTTTAGAACTGTATGATGTTTGTGAGAAATTATATGTGTGCAGAACAAAAGGACTGGACACTGGAGATGCTGGATCAAACCTGACAGAATCCTCTTTCCAGCATGCTGAAACCTTAACATATCTATTCCAGCATCTTGCATGTTCCAGCATTCTGCTTGTTCCTGCCTCAACTGCTTTAATTGCTGTTTCTCATCAATATTTCAATATTATTTGGTGATATTTGACAAAAAAATGGGCTTCTTCAGACTATGTTATCTGAACTAAAATTTCTAGGCTAGGTGTATGAGCGAACATACCTGTAGGGTAAGCAGTCAGGAGGCAGAGGCAGGAGGATTGCATTGCCAGACACATTTTTAAGAAGGAATTTATGGTATTAATTTGTTGGTGGTCCCACCATTATTTCATTCATTCTTCCTTCCTTCCTTTCTTCTGATTTATTTATTTATTTATTTATTTATTTATTTATTTATTTATTCATTTATTTATTCATTCATTCATTCATTCATTATACAGTGTTTGGGCCTACATGTACACCTGCAAGCCACCAGAGGGCACCAGATCTCACTATAGAAGGTTGTGAGCCACCATGTGGTTGCTGGGAATTGAACTCAGGACCTTTGGAAGAACAACCAATGTTCTTGTCATCTGAGCCCAACCCTGGTCCCACTTTGTTTTAGCTCATGTTCCATAAATTTTCTAAAACATAAATGAATGTGTAAGAAAGTAAGAAATGTCTTAATGATTCTTTACTATGGTCACACATAAGTTTGAACAAATACTGCTGAGTTCATCTCAAGAGCTCACGTCACCATGTGGTGAATTAACTTTATCATTGTGTTTTCAGGATGATAACTATTTCTTACCTATGACCACTAGGAAGCTGTATGCTGCCTTAGCTGATCAAACTGGATGGATGAGTAAACAGCAGCTTTTAAGCCAGCCTTGAACTTGTGATCCTCCTGTCTCAGCCTTCTGAATGCTGGGGTTCCAGGCTTGGGCTGCTAAAGTGAGAACAATGAAGCAGATGGTACATTTATCTGTTTGCGTGTGGGGGGGAATTATCACATTTTTACATTTCCAAACTTTATATGCATAACATATCTCCCACATTTAATAAAATATTAAAATGTGTCACTCTGCCATGTAGACTTGACAACCCACAAATATGCCCTTGAATTTTTCTGTTGCCATCTGTTGCTGCTCAGGGGGCTAACTGGTTAGTCTGGTTTGTGGCCCCTGGAGAAAAACTAATTTTAAAATTTATTATTAGTATAATTTAAAGAGGTAGTGAGTGTTCTTTTTGGAGGGAGGGGAACTTTATTGATGATCCATGGTGTATTATTTTTTTTTGAAAATTTATTATTTGTAGAGTATTCTGCCTGCATATCAGAAAAGGGCACCAGATCTCACTATAGATGTTTGTGAGCCACCACATGGGTGCTGGAAATCAAACTCAGGACCTTTGGAAGAGAAGCCTGCACTCTTAAGCTATGTGATGTCTCTCCAGCCCCATCATTTATTATTATTATTTTTTTAATTTTTACTGATTCATTGTACATCCCTGTCATAGACCCTTCCCTCCTCTCCTCCTGGTCCTACTCTACCTGTTTCCCCTATCATCCCTCACCTGGATCCTCAGAGAAGGGGATCACCCCTCCCCTGTGTCCACCCACCCACACCACCATATCAAGTCACATCAGGACTCAGTGCATCCTCTTCCCCTGTGGCATGGCAAGGTAGCCACACCAGGGGAATGTGATAGAAAAGCTAGCTTGTGGGTCAGGGTGCATTCATATGTGTGTTGGTCCTGCTGTGTTTACAAGGCCTTGTTACCCTCCTGTCCTTCATCCTCTTTGGTGCTTACACTCTGCAGAGAGTTCCTTGAGCCCTTAGGGGAGGGAATTGCTGGAGACATCTCATTTAGAGTGGAATGGTCCAAGGCCTCTCACTGTCTGAGAATCAACTGGATGTAGGTCTCTGTATTTGTTCCTATCTGCTACAGGAAGAAGTATTCTATGATGGCTGAACAAGGCACCAATCTGTGAATACAGCTGTGGTCCTTTAGCACAACTATAGCATTTACATTTCTCTGATGTCCCTGGCCTGTGTAGACTCAGGCTCCTGGCCACCCAAGCCATGTTGGATCAAGGTTCCTTTTCATGGAGTGGGCCTCCTGAAACTCAACCAAATATTAATTGGTCACTTCCATGAAATTTGTGCCACAAGCGTACCAGCAAATCTAGTAGGCAGGTTACCATTTTGGAAAGTGAAGGGTTGGTGTGTACTTTCCTCTTTAGGTGGTCTTTGGTGAATGTTAAGTGGAACACAAGCACCCACAAGCATGCATGCCATGTCTTCAATGTCTTATGTATTGTTGAAAAACCAGGCACTTGAGAATAACTATAAATTATGTTCCAAGAATCTGACACTGTGGAAATTCAATTTTCAGGAGTTAGCATGGCACCTCTTCATTTTCCTAGTTCTCATTCTGTATCTTGTTATTTTCAGGTATTTCAGACTGAACAAAAAACATCTTTTCAGGCTGGAAATGGACTGTAGTTTTCAGGTTAGATATAGCAGTAACATAAAATTTGGTCAGTGGTGAACTATACTTATCTGTGTGCATTATTAAAAATATCTATATTGCAATATGTTTATATTCATGAATGGACTAACATGTATTATAGGGATTTTATGTAGATAATTCACAGTATGATTGCTTAAAACTCTTTCAAAAATTTACTGTTATTTCAACCATTTCCTTCTTTTATATTTATCCTCCTTCATAATTAGAGTACCTCCCTGGTTTATCCTAATCAGATCAATTGTTCATGCCATTGTATTGTTACCCATTATGCCTTCTTGTTTCTACAGTTATTCCATGATGAATACCCACAAACCAACATTTGGAGCTAGATGCCCCAGAGTAGAGAATAAAAGATATTTGTCTTCTGGATATGAGTTACTTAAATTATATTTTTTTTACTTACATCTATTTATATGTATGATATTTATCATGTTAAACATATTTATGAGTTTCCATTTCCTACCTATTGTGAACAGAATAGCAATGAAGGTGACTGAGCAAGTATTTGTAGAGTGGGTTGTCTAGTCATTTTTATATATGTCAAGGAAAAAAGAGCAGGTCAGGCAGCAGATTTATATTTTTCCATTTAGAAAATTCTCTACTCTGATTTCTTGAATGGCTCAACCTGTTTAAAAGACACACCACCAATGCCTTCCCAGATTGATTTTCATGCCTGTTCTATAGAAGAATCTCCAGATATCACCCAAACCCTGTTATACTCCCTAAAAATAAAATAAGAAAACAAGTTTTTGTTCATGTACTATTTATATAATTACTTTCATATAATTACATTTTTATATGTATATTGTCCAAAATTAATAAATAACATGAATAAATTACTAAAATATGTTTTTAACAGCAGCTTTTATTCTAAAAAAAAAATTGTGATTGGGAGACAAAGTGAGGGGATCTTATTTTTGTTTAAATATACATTTAAGAAAAAGTTTCTGAAAGGTGGGTAAATAATTTAATTTTTGTATACTAATGGGTTTTATTAGAAAACTAATACATCAAAATGATCAATTTTTATTTGCTATTTTTTGTTTTTAAAACATCTCAAAGTGTTTTTATCGGGTCTTAGGAGAATAATGTAGCACTTTGGGAAAAAGATGGACCCAAGCAGCCCTGCACTGGAGGCCAATATGGAGAAGACCTCCACAGCCACCATGGCTTTTGCCCTTGGTGCTCTGGTAGACAGGGATGAAGATGACCCAGACACTGAGGAACACCAGCATGCTGAATGTCAGAAACTTGGCCTCATTGAATGTGTCAGGCAGGTTCCTCACCAGGAAAGCCACAGTGAAGCTACCTAAGGCCAGAGTCCCTAAGTAAGCCAGAACACTGTAGAAAGCAGTAACTGAGCCCTTGTTGCATAAAATAATGACATGAGCATGTTCAGAGTGTTCATCTGAGTCAATATAGGGAGGAGAGGTTCCCAGCCAGACTCCAGAGAGAATAAGTTGAATCAGGACACAGATGGGGATGACAGTATTATAGATGCCTGAGACAAACAACCTTCTCATTGTTCTCCCTGGTTTCATGACTCCTAAAGGCCAGAATTACAGTTATAGTTTTTGCCAAAACAGTGGAAATAGCCAAGGTGAATACAAGAGCAAATGTTATTTGTTGTAGTATGCAGGAGACATTGTTTGGGTGTCCAATGAAGAAAAAGGAGCAGAAGAAGCAGAGGAGGATGGAGATGAGCAGGATATAGCTGAGAGTCTTGTTATTGGCCTTAACAATGGCTGATTCTTGATGTTTGAGAAAGATCCCCAAAACTATAACTGTGCTGACAGAGAAGAAGAGAGCTGTGCAGGCCAGAGCCATGCCCAGGGGATCCTCAAAGGAAAGGAAGGTCACTGCCTTGGGCAGGCAGTGGTTTCTCTCAGGGTTTGGGTACTCTTGACTTGGGCAAGGGATGCACTCCTGCTGATCTGTATGGAGAAATTGTATCAACATTTCACCTTATATAAGTATCTATTCATTGCACAATTAATTCATTAAAGTGCTTTCCAATGATGTGTGTACCCTGGTATATTCTGCATCCTGTTAACTGTCAAGGACATGAACTCTTTATAATTTGCATTTCTATTGTTTATCTTGTTTAAATAAAAATAAGCTTTCTGCTCAACAGCTTATCACTGTTTCTTTGGGGCAATAAAATCTATTTTATTTATATTCAGATAAAGTAATACTGTTAAGTGAGCCTTCAAATGCTTTTTTTACACTTTGAGTTTCTAAATATGTGTAGTTTGTATTTTGATGACATCAATGTATAAACATGCACTCCCTTGTTTCCATCATCATGGGTTCCTCTCATTTTTCTTGTTATTCACTGTTTCAGTGGATATTTGTTATCCCACTCCTATAAATTTTCTAAGGTAACATGAGAATAATTTAGGTCCCACCTCCATGACCTATGGAACAGGTTCTGATTTGGCAGTAAATATACAACACTTGCATCAACAAACTCCCGCTATAATCTCAGACCAATCTTTACCTATCTCAGCTGTGGAAGTTGCAAATAATTTTCTATAGTTTTGATATCCTTTGACTCAGGAGAGGACTATTTGATTTTCATTATTAAGTCCAGAATAATCCTGGGAATTGTTTTAATTTTCACTCGTGTTCTTCCAGTAATATTCTTAAGACTAAAACATGACCTACATGTCATAAATACCATAAATCTACAAAATGTTAAAACAGAAAGGGAGAATGACAAAGCCATATTCACTGAAATTGTTGAGAGTCATGAAGCCAGTACAGTTATTGGTGCTATTCCAGCAAAGCTGAGCAGATTGTTATAATCATTGTTATTCTATTTCTAACTTCTGGGTTTTTTTTTATTGTGTTTTGCATTACTGGGGAATTTCTGCACTATGATTCAATTTCTGTTTTTTTTTTTTCTACAGAGAAATTATGTCTGAGTCTTTTTTTAATTAGGCATTTTAAA